>JAPYZJ010002283.1:0-40075 GCA_030522765.1 Ophioninae sp. B BG-2022a
AGTCGCCAAACGTTCGCGTTCCCCTTCGAGTTCTTGAAGTCGCCTCTCTCCGGCTCGAGTTTCGGCAGTAGCGTTAGCCACTATCTCCCGGTAGGTGGAAAGTTGCTCCTGCGCATGCGTGAAGGTCGTCGTTGCTTGGATCTTACCCAATTCGAATCTCGAAATTATTCCCTCGGGGGTCAGTCCGCTGTAGGCCGCGAAGTGTGACTGGAGGTACGAGCGTGGGGGTTGGTTAAATACCTGGGTTGTAGTAGCGACACCCGGGACGGCTGTGTCGGTTGTCGGTGGACGGGTCGGTAAAGGGTCTTCTTCAATAGTCATGGCTTCCGACACCGCCTGCCGCGGGGGAGGCTGCTGGTTTGCTTGCTGCCTCGCAATCGTGGAATTTCTTTTTTCTTCCTCGGCTAGACGTTGAGCTATTGTCCTATCTTGCTTGAGCTGACGCGCTCGGGCGGCTTCGTCTGCCTGCCGCCGTTGTTCTCGCTCACGAGCTCTATGTTGACGAACGTCGATAGCTACGTCGTCGCTGATGTCGTCCGGATCAACGTCTAATTCGTTAAGGATGTCTCGTGCGCTAGGCAATCCTTCTAACATTGTGCGAATCGTGGACCGTTCTATTAACAGTCCCTTAACTGTCTCTTCGAGAATTCGCCCCTTAGTAGGCGAATGTTCCCCTACCAATGTCGCGTCTAAATTTCGAATCTCTATCCCCAACTTAGCGTATCGTTTGACATGTTTCCTCACGGTTTCGGGGTTCATTTTGATTATTTATTCAATACTTGCTTGTCGTTAAGTAGTTGGCTAATTTACCAATTTTATTCGTTCTATTTACGGGATTTTCCGGTTCCGTTCGGTTATCCTTTCTCTTCTTGCGCTTGTGTTCTAGACCCTCGGCAAGTAGAAAATATACAGAGATATAACTGACTTACATGTGGCAGAACAGAAGAAGCAGGGAGGTGATATAGGTAATCATTCCGCGTACTCTCTTCAATTTAGCGCCCGGACGACGTCGAATCCTGGAATCTTCTCTGACTGGACGATTGCGACGGGTCCGATGATTCTGATAACTTGCTGCTCTACGCTCTTCGATTGAGGCTTTCACAAATTCTACAGTACGATTTTTCGGGCGGCGTGACGTCACTATTCACGATAGCACTGAATTCAAATAATTAATATTCCCGAAGGGCGTCAGTAAACACGCGTCACTGCCTGATTTTTACTCGCACTGACTCGGTGCAGAAAACTCCAAGTTTAGACGATCGATATAATCAGTGTGACTCCTGCGGAGAGCAGTCGCTTAACTATATCCTGGCAGGATCGCCAATTTGTTCTATGGTAACAGTTGGGCTCTGCTGATAGGATCGCCAAACTAACAAGGATAGTTAGTCGAATAACGGTTCCGAGGTGATTAATGAATTTAATCGATAATGCCCGATTTATTGATACACGATAAATGGAATACAAAATCTGTATTTATAGAGGTCGATACGTTGGATACGCTCCTACTCTACTATTCGCAGCGTATCGTCAGTGCTCGCGTGTTTTAATATTTTTAGAATTTCGAAAGGAGTCGCGCGGAGTCGTCCTTCTTATTCTCGCCCTTGCTCCGTACTGACTGCCATGGTTTTTCCGATCGGGCCCTCAGCATCTTTTTATTCCCCTCCAAGAATGTGGATGTTTTTTGGGGAACAGTCGTTTTCCTTATCGAGTGTTTGCAGTTGGACGGCTCGGCGTGGGAAAGCGTCGAGTCGGGCCAGACGCATTTTCTGGACCCTTTTGGTCGCGATGCCGAGAGCTAGGCGCGCCGGAAACTATAAATTCGAAGGGAAACTACAGAAAAGACAGGGCCCTCGTAAAAGGCGACCCTTGGGGCTCCAACGGCAGATAAGTTGTAGGCCATGCTGATTACGTTAGACGTCGGCGTCTAACAACTCGAACGACACACGTTCGTCGTTGTTGACATATCGCGGGTGCAGCCAAGTAGAAGCTGTCTACGGGATATACGAGCGCAAGAGAAATATCTGAAACTGTTTAACCAGCAGGCTTTGCGTCTATTGCTAATACAGACCCTGATACACGGTTTTACCAAAAAAAACGTAATATTTATGAGAAAACTCGGTTTGAAAATTGGGGAGGTTATGTCGATCTTCCACATGTTCTTAACGCATATGCACAGAAACGCACCCATTTTTATTTGTATAACTCATTTTGGCATTCGAATAGTGCAAAAATCTTGTGCTTTTCGCATACAGTATGTGAAAATATAGGTACGCGTATAGTATTATAAAAGTATCCAAAAGTTTAAATGCAGAGCGCAAAACGAGGACCAGCCCTCGTGATACGAACTATCGATGCACAGTACAAAATGTATGCCTCGTAAATATTTCTTCACTCCTTCTCTTGGTCCCTCTTCTCGGATGTTGGTTCGCTCGCCGGCTTGTTCGTCTCACTATCCCCATCCGTTATTTCTTTGTCGCCAAGATTTAGAAAGTGCGCCAGATGGAGGATAGAAACAACGCTCGAAATGTATGCCCCGACGTCTTCTTTCTTCAGGGTTTTTAGTTGAGCAGCCACGGAGTGGTAGACACGGTTTGCTGTTTTCGACGATAACTGGCCGATGGTTTGAACCGCGTGCAATACTTTGTTTTCGTCTGCTGATACGGGTGCTATACAGATTGAAAAAAATTAAATTAAGTACACGTCTGTACAAGAAATTTATTAATACATAAATAACTTCCATCTAATCGTCGTCTATAATCTGCGGAAACCCATTGCTGTTAAAACGCCTTGAAATCTTCTCCTAACCGAAACACATGTCTCTTTGTTATAAATCTCTAATCGTTATCCATCTTAATGCTCAATTCTTATCCAACCGGATCATATTTCAGATACAAGGAGAGGTAGCCATTGTTAATTGATCAACAGCGCGCTATGAGTATCTTATCTTCTTTTTGATAAATCAACCATTTCCAATATCATCGGGTATCCACAATTCAGCTGTCTATCTCCCTGTACAATGATTGTACAAACATGTTTCAAGAAGATGTCTGTACACTCATCGAGCAAACATGAAAATTCAGATTCCCTTGATTTTTGTCTTGCACAATAGTAATGCAGTAGAACATCAATTATACAAATTAATTTGGACCAGTCGTCGTTCAAATAATCGAAAATAAATTCCAAGAAAATTAATTAATCATTAATTAAACTAATTAATCGAAATTCCAAGAAAATCAACTTATAGAAATAGTATCGAGAATAAACTTTTTTGATCCGATGATTCTAAATTCCTTTTTTGATAGCAATGAACAGACAATGTATTTTTAATTTTTTTAGCATCACTATTTATGCAATTCAATAAAAAATGCGATTACAAATAATGATCGATTTTTCGGTTCCCGTAATAGTTGCATGTTTCTTAGCCGCTAAGTCTCGAATCCATGCCAAGATCATCAACTGTTCGCACATTTTTCTGGTTGGCTTTCAAGAACAGAACACTTAAACATTTAAGCATTCAAGAACATTCAAAGGGCGGAATACTTTGCTAGGAAACAGCTTCATTCAAGAAACCTTAAGACGGGACCGTAACCCAGCGTGTGTATTCTATATTTTCGAGTGTGTATGCTGAGACTTCTAGGGAACAGTGGGATTCACAGAGTATTCTAGGCTTCCAAAAAATCTGAAGAAATTCTGTGTTACTTATAGGTGTCTAATACATGGGCCAGCAGTTACCAAACTCAAAAGTTTAAAACCGTTGTTAATAAAAATTGAACCGAATTTAAAACAGAAGAGAGAAATGTCAGTTTCAAATTTTGACTGTTCCTTTAACCCTCTGTAGCTCTATGTGATATTTCTGTCACAAACCGATGCTCTGCCTATCAAAATCAAAATACTTCTTCAAACCCATTTTGAGTCAATGAAACTTATACGTAACAAACCAATGTATAAATTCGTATTTTTCAAATAAATTAAAAAACTCAGGTTTTCCCAGAAACACGTGTATTTTTATTTCTTTCGATAATCATTTTTAACTACTTTTCAAAAATTTAAATTTAAATTTAAAAACAATTTACATTTCAAAAATTCTATATATTGCCCTACAGAAGGTTAAAAACCCAGTATACACACGCCAGATTAATTGAGCAAAGAAAGACTATAATCGAGTCCGAATAATAGAAACCACAGTCAATCGAGATTCTACTCTTATTACACACAGACAATAACCGTAGTATCTCTATTTCTATTCCAGTTCTATTCTTAGAAAACAATAACTCAAGTTCTTACCAGGAATCGCATCCTCACTCTCGACTGCAGGAAAATAATAATCCAGCAGTTGGTTAGCGAGCGCGCTGGTATTGTCGACGCCTTGGATAGCGAGAGATCCGTAATGCGTGTTGAGTAGATCGTTGGCCTTGGCGACGCTGATATCTCTGAGGGTGGCAGCTTGTCGGCTCGCAGAGTCCTTCATGGAAACAAGCTTCTCGATCGTCGGTTGAAGGGATGTTCGCGTAACGGCAGCGGCCGCGTCGTAAATCTACAAATATGCAAGTTTGTATTCAAAAGCTCGGCAGAAGTATCGTCGGACCAAAAATTCACAAAAAAAAAGAACCACCTCCTGCGGCGGCGCCTTGACCATGGGAACTTTCCGCTCGACGATATCTATGCCTTGGCACAACTTTTGGTCCACCGTATTGATCTGGCCCTCAAATTTTTTGGCTATCGGTGCAGCTATTGGCGTCGCGGTAGCGGCTACGTAGTGCAAACCGGCTTCGGCGTAACCGAGAGCCCAATTGATCAAGTGATGAGAATCTTTGAGATACGCGTACGTCGATCCAGTTTTCTCAATCGCGGAGTGTACAACTGGAATATTCCTGACGCGGTCGAGCGACTCTAAGTGAGAAACGCCCTGCGCGCCTGGACTTTGAGCTGAATCGGCCATTCTCGATTTCTACGAAACCTGTGAGAAAGTACACTTTGTAAACGAAAACCTATAAGATTGATATCGACTTATTTCAGTATACTCAACCGCGACGACTAAATTTACCAAATTATCAAACACTATCGATAAAATCGAATTAAATAATGACGCAATTTTACGATGTATAAATAATCGATGAGAATGGACCGACTTGTTCCAGCCGGTTTGTTTCCCGAGTGGACCTTTGGACTTGATAATTATAGACGTGTATCAGCTGCTGTGAAATATATCGTTACCTCTTTCTACTATCATCTGTTGACGCGCTATTTGTGAATTGCTGAATTTAACGTCGGTCAGCTGTTTTTTCTTAAACTGATTCAAACAACGCTACGCTTTGATAAAGGGTGTTTTGAAAAACAATTCGTTTCGAACATGAGTCTACGATCGCGAATGAAAATGTATTGCTCTTTACTTTTCGGAGTTCATAGGTATGTTCGCGATGTCTACACTTTTGAGATTTTTATTGTATATAGTAATAGAAATTTTACAAAAGGTGTAAAAAGTGTACAAAAGTGAAGATAAAACGAACAGAGCGCATGATAGAGAGTGAATAATATACTTTGTAAGGCTATTTTGTTTTCCTGTATTTTAAAGATGGCTCTGAAGTTCGCAACGTTGCCACGCAATAAAATAGTTTTTTTTTAATCGAGTGATAAACTGCAGAGACCGCATCAATTTTAACCTAAATCGTATAATCAAATGGTACAAATCAATAGATTCGGTCTACGTAGTTTAAAACTCGATAAAAATAAAAGTTGTAAAAAAAATTAATTTTCGTTGCGTGGCAACGTTGCGAACTTCAGAGCCATTTTTAAAGTCGGAAAAACACTCCGCTTGATTTACTACTGCGGAGTAAATCGCAAACCCAAACAAACCCAAACAATACGTATACAAATTGTTGCATTCGGTATCATATCGTTTACCCGCGATAAACTTTTTTCGCATTTTCACTTTGACTTTCGTTACCGCCCGTTGCGCCGCGTCTCTTCACCCGGCGTCATTGCGAACCATTTTCTCTACGCGTATATTTACCGCACGAAACTTTACACACCTTCGAAATAAGATTTTACGTAAACGAAATAAATTACTTGTTTTTAAAGTTAAAACAAGAGAATTTCTTTTTCGATAAAAATTCAATTATTCGGAAATTTGTACTTACTTTGTGAACCGGTAGGAAAAGATTTTCTGCGCAGTGACTGAGTATATTATCGGAGACCGTCAGCCACCAATTATTCTCTTGTTCTCTTCTCTACTATTGGCCACAACCAGCTACGCATACATGCCTATAACTGACGCTTTTATCCGTGCACTGGTACACGTAACCCACAAACTGAGCGTATGCTCGTGAGAGGGCGCGATCAATGTCAGGGCCGCACTTGACCGAAACGATTTCTTTTTCCCTCTCTCAAATTTCTTATCTCTTCGTTATCACGCAAAAGAAACTCGTTGAAACCATAAGAAACAAGCTAATAACCTACCCCTGCTTCGGGAAAATAAAAACGACGCCTAGTTTTCAAAATCAATTGTATTATCAAAAAACGAGCCGGAGGAATATTATCGCCTCGCGAAACGAACTCGTATCGAGATGCTTCCCTGTCGAATAAAGTGGACATGCGCAGAAAACCTCGAGATTCACGAGAAAGTGACGTGGGGGTCAACGTCTAATTGGCCAGTGTTTTCCCGAACTCGATTTCACATGTGAATTAAAGTTAAATTAATGACATGACGCATAGGTACGTGTCGCGTAGACCTTTTTCAAAATTATTTTTACCGTTATTTATATTATATTTATTCATATAAATATGAATTTTATATATATATATATATCGAAAAATTGAATTTTGAAAAAAAATTAAGGATATTAAAATAATAAAATAGTATTAATATTATATATATATATATATATATATATATATATATATATTTATTTATAACGGTAAACAATTTTTTTGAAAAATTGAATTTTGAAAAAAAAAGTATATTAAAAAAATAAAACATTATTAAAATTGTATATATATATATATATTTATTTATTTATTTATAACGGTAAACAATTTTTTTTGAAATAAGTGAGTTTTGAAAAAAAATGTTTAAGTTATCAAGAAATAAAAATATTATTAATATTATTATATATATATATTTATTTATTTATAACAGTAACAAAAATTTCGAAAAATTGAATTTTGAAAAAAAAAGTATTAAATTATACGTGTACGATAAACAATGGACTTAAGAGTCTTGGAGACACACTAAAATCTAAAATAACACGGAAAAAATACGAATGAGTCAATACAATTGACTTTCTTCAACTATGGTTGTTGAAATTCGCACTACAAACTACAATAGAAAATCACACGATAGGAAAAGTTTGCAAAGATTCTTTTCAAATACTGGTACTCGTTTCGGAATTATTGATTCGTTTGGTGGGTGAAGTTAAGCACTGAACTTTATCATTGAGGGCGTGAAGGTATCGTGTAAGTTGAAGAAAATGGACAACCGAGCTGATGTACGATCTTAAGTTTTCTCTGTTGATGGCGCCAAGATTGACGATCACATTGTTGTACACGCGACGAGCCGCTTTGTTCGAAAGTTGTCCAAACGTTTGAAGAGTATGCAGAAGTTTGTCCTCTTCCGCTGACATGGGTGCTGATTAACAAATTATCTCATTTTATAAAAGACCATTATGTTTTATTTCTTTGCGATGAAATTCGCAAAAAAATTTTGGCAAAATTCATGAGATTTCGCAACGTTGCGACGAAACGAAAATCATTGTTTTTTTCATTTCCGGTTGGGTAGGAAACACGAACTATCGATTGACCAAAAGGCTCAAAATTACGAATTTTTAAAATTCCGAAATTATGAATTTCTTAAAGGTTATTTCGACGAAAGGTTCGGGCTGGAGTAGGAATTCCGAACTTCGAATAACCACAAGGCTCAAAATTCCGAATTTGAATATTTCAATGCTACAAATTTTGTAGATTTAGTAAAGGTTTATGAAATTTCTTTGGGTTTGTTTTGATTTTGATTGATTTTATTGTTTTGTTTTGTTTTGACTTGATTTTATTTTTTATTGTTTTGATTTTGACTTGATTTTAAACAAACCCAAACAAACCCGAAAATTTACGAAATTTGTAGTTTTGGTGTATTCAAATTCGGAATTTTGAGCCGTCGGGTCATTCGAAGTTCGGGTTTCCTACCTGACCCCAAAGGTTCACGAAATTTGTTTGGGTTTGTTTGGGTTCGTAATTTAAAAACTTTGATTTTAAATGAACCGAAACAAACCCAAAAATTTACAAAATTTGTAGTTTCGCAATATTCAAATTCGGGAATTTGAGCCTTCTGGTAATTCGAAGTTCGAGTTTCCTACCCCACATCCTAGAATTCAAATTTGAAAAAAATATTTCGCCAAAACATGAATCTAAGAAAACAAAAAAAAAAAAATGAGAAAAGAAATTTCATTACGTCGCAACGATGCGAATCTTCAAGTTCATCAAAATTCACCTATCTCTTCCTCGATCCCGGTCGCTGGAAAATATTTGTCCAATAGATTATTGGCGATCATCGCTGTACCGTCCAATCCGTTAACTGCTGCCGTTCCTAAATTCGTCTCGAGGATTTGATTGGTCTTGTTCCAACTCATTTCCTTAAGATTAGTCGCTTGAGCGACGATCAAATCATTGGCGTACATGATCGTCTCGACTGCTGGCTGCACCGTCTCCAATGCCAACATATACGCATTTTCCATAATCTTTCCGACAGAAATCCATCCCCGAGAACAAAATTAAAATCATCAAAATCATAATTTCGCAAAAAGAGCGATCGTTGCTTAATTATCGCATCGAAGTTAAGGCTGTATGTAAAAAATATCAACTCGTCTAATTTTTCATAAATTTAGAATGTATGATAGAGTTGATAACAAAAAATAAAAAGGCACTTAACCGATGATTTGAAAGAAATATTTAAGAATTAGAACCTCGTTTAACTCCGTATTATTTGTACCGGAAGTCGACAAAATCAAACTAAAATAATAAAAGAGTACCTATATGTAATCTAAGTCAATGTACGGGAAAAAAAAAGAATTTTCAGAAATATCGTACATTTTTCATTTTTTTCACCAAAAAAGTAAATCACTGTTCCCGATATCGTTATGAAGATATTCGTAATTAAGTTTTGACTTTTGTTGTATAAAATTGCATATTAGTTTTATTAAAAATCGTAAGTTATTAAACAAAATAACATAATTTTTTTTATTAGGAATTATAGAATGCAAACAGAAATGATCCAGCATTCATATTTCGACATAAAAATCAACCTTAAAAAATAAATAGATGTACTGCGGAATTGACCTTACATACATGGTTCCATGTCACTTGATCACATGACAAAATATCACAAAATATCACCGACAAAAAAACATACACAAAATTATTATATGACAAAACATCACGACGATAAAATATCCTCTGGAAACCCAGAAACAAAAAACCCAAACAAACATACAAATACACGAAAATAAACACATAAACACACACGCACACACAAACAAACCCAAACGAACATACAAATAGACATACGAACAACATGCATACATACATACAATACACATAGACACGCGCAAAGAAACCCAAACAAACATACAAATACACACAAACACACGCAAAGAACCACAAACAAACCCAAACGAACATACAAATACACACAAATCCACGCAAAAAAAACAAACAAACCCAAACAAACATACAAATACACACAAACAAACCCAAACAAACATACAAATACACACAAATCCACGCGAAAAACACAAACAAACCCAAACAAACCCAAACAAACATACAAATACACACAAATTCACGCAAAAAACACAAACAAACCCAAACGAACACACAAAATCCAGGCAAAAAACACAAACAAACCCAAACAACATACAAATACACACAAATCTACGCAAAAAACACAAACAAACCCAAACGAACATACAAATTCACACAATGTTTTGGTTTGATTGTGTTTCTATGCATGTGTTTGTGTGTATTTGTATGCTGTTTGGGTTTGTTTGTGATTTTTTCGTGGATTTGTGTGTATTTGTATGTTCGTTTGGGTTTGTTTGGGTTTGTTTGTGTTTTTTGCCTGGATTTTGTGTGTTCGTTTGGGTTTGTTTGTGTTTTTTGCGTGAATTTGTGTGTATTTGTATGCGTGAATTTGTGTGTATTTGTATGTTTGTTTGTGTTTTTCGCGTGGATTTGTGTGTATTTGTATGTTTGTTTGGGTTTGTTTGTGTGTATTTGTATGTTCGTTTGGGTTTGTTTGTGTTTCTTGGCGTGTGTTTGTATGTATTTGTATGTTTGTTTGGGTTTGTTTGGGTTGTTTGGGTTTGTAGTTTTTGCGTGGATTACACACAAATCCACGAAAAAATCACAAACAAACCCAAACAGCATACAAATACACACAAACACATGCATAGAAACACAATCAAACCAAAACAAATACACAAAAAGCCTCGCAAACAAAACCAAACAAATGCAAACAATGATGTTTTGTCGTGCGATATTTTGTCGGTGATATTTTGTCATGTGATATCATATCATGTTACTACATACATAGGTACTTAAATTTTGGCAAAAGAAGAATTTTTTGGTAATGTCACCCACCTGGTCCGGTGTTCCTTTCACGATTGGTACTTTCTCTTCAATCTTATCCAGTCCGAGGCAAAGCGTGTGATCGAAGAAGTGTATGGAATTTTCGAATCTTTTTGCTATCGGAGCAGCCACGGGTACGGCCTGTTTCGTTGCGTTAGTCAGCGAAGCTTCCAATGAAGAAAGTACCCAATGCAGCCACTGATTCGAATCCTTGACTCGTGAATATGTAGAAGCGGATGCAACAAGCGCCTGTTCGACCACCGGCAACCCGAGGATTCTGTTCAGTGCCTCTATTTGGGGCAGTTGCTCACTTTGCGCGACCATCCTTCCAACCGCCTGTATCTGTGATTTCCAGCCAGCACAATGCAAAACAATCACTGTGGTTTACCTATTCTTGTTTATGTACTCGTATTTAATTTTTGCTAGAGAACTGACAAATTTATGGCAAAAGTCTTCGATAAGAAATTCGAAGGAAAAGTATGGTTGTTGAAAAATCAATTTTTTTTTAAAATTTTTGACTCCTAACTAAACAAACCCAAACAAGAAGGGAATTTACGTATTCGTATTTAATTTCTGCTGGAGAACTGAAAAAATGTTCTGGCAAAAATTTTCGATAAGAAATTGGAAGGAAAAGTATGGTTGTTGAAAAATCAATTAAAAAAAACTCCCAACTAAACAAACCCAAACAAGAAGGGAATTTACGTATTCGTATTTAATTTCTGCTGGAGAACTGAAAAAATGTTCTGGCAAAAATTTTCGATAAGAGATTGGAAAAAAAAGTATGATTGTTGAAAAATCAATTTAAAAAACTCCTAACTAAACAAACCCAAACAAGAAGGGAATTTACGTATTCGTATTTAATTTCTGCTGGAGAACTGAAAAACTGTTCTGGCAAAACTTTTCAATAAGAAATTGGAAGGAAAAGTATGATTGTTGAAAAATCAATTTAAAAAACTCCTACCCAAAAAAACCCAAACAACAAGAAAGTTTACGTGCTCGTATTTAATTTCTGCTGGAGAACTGAAAAAATGTTCTGGCGAAAATTTTCGACAAGAAATTGGAAGGAGAAGTATGTTTGTCAAAAAATCATTTAAAAAATCTCCTACCCAAAGAAAACCCAAACAACAAGGCAGTTTACGTACCTATTCGTATTTAATTTTTATTGGAGAACTGAAAACATTTATGGCGAAACTTTTTTATAAGAAATTGGAAGGAAAAGTATGTTTGTCAAAAAAGCAATAAACAAAAAACGGTCTGAAAAACAAAACCGTAATCGTCTAATGTCAAATGAGACGTCAATCTTCATCGATAATGTGCAAATTATATTACTGAGGTTTTGAAGAATCCGATGCAATTAAATAAGGATCATTAAGGTGTGTGAAAATTTTGTGCTGTTTGAATTAACAATGTACATAAATGGAAGGGAACGGCGGTTTACAGATCACAATATTATGATCGAGCCATACAAAAACTAACAATAGCTATCACGAGTCCATCTCGCAAGGTACTTAAACGGGTCTATTGACTCACTTAAATTCCACAACTCTGACAAGTATTCCGAATATTTCCTTGTGCTCTCAAGATAGATCGAAAGATTATATAGAAATAATTAATACATTCTTTAATGGTCAAAATATACGAACACGTGGTATAATATTCAATATTTATCGTTTAAATCAGTATTAGGTTGAGCCACCGTTATCCTTAATTACCTCCACGACACTTTTAATTGACAAATAATATACATGCTTAATATTTTTGAACAAGGATGTAATGGATCGAAAAAAAAAAAAAATAAGTCAACGTGAATTTTTTTGGCCAAAAAGGGAATCGCACTGCAAGTTTTGCCATTAGCGAACATAGATGAACACGCTTAATAAACATAAATATAAAAAAAGAAAATAATAATTAAAAAAATAATAATAATTTAAAAAATACTAATAATAACTAAAAATAGTAATAAAAATAATTTTTTAAATAATAATAATAATAATTTTGAGAAATCATATTAATCATTAAAAATAATAATAATAACATAAAAGATTAATAATTTTTTAATGAACAAAATTCTGCAATTGATCGATCATCGTGCACTCCTCCAAAATGCAACGAGTCAAAGAGATACATTACAGCCCGATTAATCAGTCAACAAACAACTTACCAATGAAATTATTCCTGGTTTCAAAGTTGACGATAAAGTAGATGAATTATGTAACCGTTTTCCCTAATCGTTCTTTATTTCGGGAGAGAAAAGAATTTTTCGAGCTATGGGACTGGAAAAACCTGCGCGAACGATTCCGTTGCAGCAGGTGACGGATAATGTTGAGGAGCAAAGCGTCGAATGGAGACGGAGAGTACTTGTTAACGCGGGACTCGTTAATGGCTATAAGAACCAGTGAGCGTTCACCATACTAACTAAAATATACTAAAATAAAGTATAGTCAGACGCGGTCAGTTTCGAAGAGCTACGAAACGAGCCAATGGGAAGGTAGCGGGCGCCCGGGCCTTAAGCTTCATTCACATTGCGAACCTCGTTGAAACTTGTCCGTTAAAACCATCAGCTTTGCTTCATCGACGATTTACTATTTAATAATAAATATGGAAATTGATAAAACTTCGATCTCCGCAAGGTGAGTACTCTGATAGCAGCTTTACGTTGTCTCGATAGAGCCTAATCAGTGCAATGCGAAAACCTTATGAACGATTTTTTTTTTTTTTATAAACCCGATGCACTTTTTTTTGAAGAGTAATATGCAATTTCAAAGTACACGTGTTAAAATCATTTTACGAATGCTTTCTCTGAAGAATATCGAGAAATTCAGGGTACGAATTTTTTAAAGGAGATTCTTTATTTGAATTTATTAGTTAAATTATAAATTTCATTATTATTGAATTTATTATTCAAATTAATAAATTCTTTGTTATTGTTTGGTTGTTATTCTGAATCCAAATTAGTTATTTGAATTCTTTATTAATTAAACAAGATTCCTTGTTTCGTATATTTGTTTAAATGAAATAGCATAGATCTCTCTGTCGAGCTTTATCTTTTTAAGACCGATCCTGCCATCTTCGATATCGCACACCTACTTCTTCAACTGAAAGCTATGATGAAATATAATAATTCTATAACGGATTCTCCTAATGATTAAAAAAAAACAAAAGATAGCAATTATTGAATTATTAATAAAAACATAATTTTGGATGCAATTGGATATCGTTTAAATGAGAACCAAAAATGTATTTTCTTTCGCATTTTTATTACCATTATCTCTGAATCAAATTTATCTACACTGTTAGGAAATGTGATGTGATTACTATATTTCGCCTATTACAGTTATGGTAAAGTAAAGTCTTGGTTATGAATTACGTTGCTAAATTTTGCGTTGCAATTTTCTAAAAAAAAATATTTTATCTTATTATTAAAAATGTTGAATAATAAGATAAAATTTGTTGTTGTTATAAAATAACAACAAAATTCTACTATTAGACTATAACTAATTCTACTATTAGCTATAAATTATATAATATTATTTTAAATATAAGATAATAGCCCAATATGCTATTCAAAGCTACTTAAAATCATAGCCTCAATTAAATATACACAATTCCATAATAATTAATTTATATAATTTCAAATATAAAATAATAGCCTAATATGCTATTCAAAGCTATTTAAAATAATAACCTCAACGAGAGATAGAAATATAAATTCTCAATTATTAAAAAGTCCAAGTACAGTATAAAATCGAATACCTAAACATTATTATAATAATTTATATATTCAATTTTAAATATAAAATAATAGCTTGATGTGCTATTCGAAGCTATTTAAAATAATAGCCTCAACGGTAGATGTAAATATAAATTTTTAATTATTAACAAAGTCAATGTACAATATAAAATCAAATATATAGATTTAGATGTGACACACGCCTTTATCTCATTGGACCCCAAATCAAATTTCGAATGTTTGTTTCCCGTGCAAAAAGTTTTCTCTCACCTATAAGTCGTTAAGAGAAAATGAAGACGATACATCTGTCAGCCGGATGAAAGTATTTCACCGGCCAGACTGGAACCTATCGTGTAACGTGTATCAATGTTAATTCAATTGTGTGTAGACGTAAACGCGGTGTACCGTTAGGGTGCACCCTAGGAGAGAAACGATCGATTTTTCACAAGCTTCGAGACACTCGTTCCTCGAAATAGTCGTGCAAATGGAAAACCGCGAGTCAGCCGGTTGGTCGAGATATCAATTCCTCGTCTGCGGTCGTCCAATGACAGGAAGCGTGATCTCGCATTGAAACAATCGTCTCTCACAGATTTATGCGATATCGAGATGAAAAGAGGAGGGGTTGCTTCGACAAAAAATTTTTTTAAATAAACATTTGCCTCCCAAGAAGTATTTTATTTTTATTTCGATTTTATGAAACCACATTTGCAGTGATTTCATCGGGTGGTTTGTTCGGGTCAACTTGAATTTGTCGGTTAATCGGTCTAGACGTCCGGCACTTTAGATATACGTTCAAAGAAATCTTATCGGGCGCGATAAGTTCTGGAATAATGCGGCAAGAACGAACCCGCAAAATATAAAATTTACGATATGCAATATGGCGAGTCCATATGTAGAAATTCCTATGCTGAGCAATCGACTTGTAGACAATCGGGTTAGACCTGATAAAGTAGTTAATACTAAACGGTGATATTCTAGATTGACCCAAACGTCGATAGTATATAAAAGGGCCAACTGTTGATTACAGGTTCGAACACCCAACATTATCCATGAAGGAATTGTTAATGTAAATAATAGGTCCGATTTGTGTTGCTCGGTACTGGCTAGCCGTCGTTTCACAGGCAGGCAGGAAAGCTATTTACAAATTTGTTTGGGTTTGTTTGGGTTTTTAAAAAATCGATTTTTTTTTTACGTAATTTGATAGTTTCAGTTCTTAAGAATATTGTGTCCAATTTATACAACGAAATTTACGCCGAAATTATTCCACCGATTTCGATGAAATTTGTCACTCATCTGCTCTGCATTAGCAGTTTGTCGGTGAACCTCAACATTATTTTGAATTCCAAAAATAAAACCTACTTTTGCCTTCAAATATAGAGAAAATTTCATAGAAAATCACAAAATCGACTTTATCAAGCTGCCATTTGCTGAATTTTGCATATATTTCGAAAATCCTGGTTCACCGACACCATATCGATCTTATCTTCAAGAATCATTTTGATTTTGTTTTTCGGATAATTACAGCTTGAGGTAGGACTCCAGCAGAGCAGCAATTTTTTTTAAAATCTTCTTCTAAACATTAATGTAGACAATGGGCAATTTGCATTTAAAAAAAGTGTATACATTTTTTTCGAACAATCAAAATATGAAACACAACACATCTAAATATCCAAATGCCTATGTGTATTCTTTCTGTGAAAAAAAAATCATAAGAAACCCAAAATTTTCGAGCTTGTAAATGGTCTTCCTGCCTTGAGCAATCAATGTTGGCCCAACCTTGAAACGACGGTTCTTCTATGTCACAGTCGATCCTCTTTGCGAAGTCCAATGTCTAACATTACGCCAATGTAGGGACAGTATCGATTACCGACCCGGAGGCCAACTGTTGGCGTAGATTTATGAAAACCGATCGTGCCAAGGTTGGCTCAGTTCTCAGTTCAATTCAGTCCAGTTATAGCCAATAAATATTATACTAACATGGGTGCTGATACTGGCACCAAGAGTTGTCGGAGTTTAAACCAATATATATGTATCTCCCCAAGTAGAAATTTCAATGCTCAACGGTAGATCGTAGATTTCCACGGATTTCCTGAAATATGCGATGAAATCAAGTGATTGAGATCTCAAAATGTTTTGAATGTGGCTACGCGTCTCTGCTCCTCTTCAAGTCACTATATTAGCCAAACTTTTTATTTTACAGCATTTCCATCACGAGGCTCGCGTGGTTATACAAATACCTTTTTTTTTTTGATTGCCGGAATTTTAGGGGCAGACAGCCGTTCGTCTATTAATTTGACATTGTCTGGTCAAATTTGGCTCACTCTGGAGAGCCGTTTAGGAAATCCGTGGATATCGCTCTCTCTTAAGTGAATTCAAAAAATTGAAACAAATTCGTGGGGGTACAATAATGTGCTTTATTTAAACATACATCGTCTTTTTCGTGACAACGTGAAAAGTTTTCGAGAAAGTATAATTTCTTAGAGGTAAGGGAGCCAAACGAGACTTACCGAAAGAGACACGAGTCATTGGTTAGATATATATCGTTTAAAAGTAAAAGCTAAGAGTCATCATGACTTATACCGTGCTACGTATTTCTGTTCGGAAATTCGTAAAAAAACAAACAAAAAGTAAAGAAAGGGTTTAGCCACGTGTTTTTAACGAGCAAAATTATAAGGGACGAATATCAATGACGGTATACTATCACTTTTATTTCTGCAGGCTTCCAAATGCTTTTGGGATAATCGTGTTTAAAAACGATAAATTATTATTTGGCCCGCTATTTCCAACGGATTTAAAACGACATCCGTAAATCCGAAGTGCGTCACGCGTAGATTATTCGATGCCATTCAATGGACAGTAGGACGAAACCGCGACGTGATTGTTATTGTTACGTTTGCGATTTCGCGTTACGTTCGAAGTGTCGAATGCCTCGGGACGTCCTGCTACAAAAGCTGCCATTCGCTCCTGTGACACACCGGTACAATCGAACTAAGTTATTTTTCTAAAATTTCATTCCAGGCAGCTATTTTTATCCGTGGTAAAATTTTTTTCCCATTTTCTCATAGTTTTTTCGTTTTCCCCCAATTTCGAGAAAATCAGGAAAAATGTGAAATATTAATCTTGAAATATACCGATTTTCATAAATATTCCTCTTTTTTCCGTATTATTTCACTGAAGGTGAAGTCTAGTATTTTAACAATCCGGAACGAACGATACGTCTCATCAGTATCCGAATCCTAGTTTGCCGCTGATCGCATTATCCGGGTATGGAAAAGGATCAGCGACAAACTACGATAAATAGGTATGGTTCCATGTCACTTGATCAGATGACAAAAAACCACCGACAAAACATCACACGACAAAGTATCATTCCACAACATATTTCCAGGAAGGCCAGAAACAAACAAACCCGAACGAACATACAAATACACACAAATACACGTAAAGAAACATAAACGAACCCAAACATTGATGTTTTGTCGTGTGACGTTTTTTCGTGTGATATTTTGTCGGTGATATTTTTTCGTGTGATGTTTTTTCGTGTGATATTTTGTCTTGTGATATTTTGTCGGTGATATTTTGTCATGGAATATTTTGTCGTGTGCTATTTTGACGTGTGATATTTTGTCGTGTGATATTTTGTCGGTGATATTTTGTCGTGTGATATTTTGTCGTGTGATAATTTGTCGTGTGATGTTTCGTCGTATGATATTTTGTTGTGTGATATTTTGTCGTGTGCTATTTTGTCGCGTGATAATTTGTAGTGTGATATTTTGTCGTGTAATATTTTGTCGTGTGATATTTTGTCGTGTGATATTTTGTCGTGTGATATTTTGTCGTGTGATATTTTGTCGTGTGATATTTTGTCGTGTGATATTGTTGTGTGATATTTCGTCGTGTGATAATTTGTCGTGTGATAATTTGTCGTGTGATGTTTCGTTGTATGATATTTTGTCGACGATATTTTGTCGGTCATATTTTGTCGTGTAATATTTTGTCGTGTGATATTTTGTCGTGTGATATTTTGTCGTGTGATATTTTGTCGTGTGATATTTTGTAGTGTGATATTTTGTCGTGTGATATTTTGTCGTGTGATATTTTGTCGGGTGATATTTTGTCGTGTGATATTTTGTCGTATGATATTTTGTCGTGTGATATTTTGTCGTGTGATAATTTGTCGTGTGATGTTTCGTCGTATGATAATTTGTCGGTGATAATTTGTCGTGTAATATTTTGTCGTGTGATATTTTGTCGTATAATATTTCGTCGTGTGATATTTTGTCGTATAACATTTTATCGGTGATATTTTGTCGATAATATTTTGTCGTGTAACGCTACCGATAAATAGAATACTTGCCAATGAAATACTCGTAGTGGATGCGAGTGTCTGTGCGGCAGCTTGTATGATGGACATCCGCGTTTTCGCATTTTCACGCTTCGAGTCCACGATTGATGTCATCTGCAAGTTAATTGATAAGAGAGAACGGACATTTACATGCATGCCGGAAGCTTGCGGAAAGTGTTAATTTTTGAAATGTTTCCAACGTCGAATTTCGTGTCGAGGATTTCTGGCCGCGACGAGAGAAGATTTCGCAAGACCTTGAAGGCCGTATCCGCGATGGTGAGCAATTGGTACGAAACGGCAACGAGGGTCCTGCCGAGACGACGTGGAATACGAGCAGCCAGAGTTGCAGTCCCGTTCACGAGATGTACCACTCGACGCGCCGATTCCCGCGTCAGAAGAACCAACAGTTGTTCCAATGTTGCCGGTCGCGCTTGATTCTCCGGCTCCGGAAGACTCAGAGAGGCCCACAGTTCTTTCGATTTTTGGAGTGCCAATTTGGGATCCGTTGCGATCTACAATTTTTTTTCTTGAATCTGTTCTGTATCGTGTTTGGGTTTGTTTGGGTTTGTTTGGGTTACGACATTATCCATTTGCTTAAGGAAGAACCCCACTGTGATCGCATCAAAATATCAATTTTTTTTGCATTTTCTTGTAGCATGTACTTTCAAATATATCTATAGCAATAATTGTCTTATAATTTGGAAAAGTGACAGGTCTGCGACAGTTTTAGTATGAGGGTGCAGAGCAACAGTTTTTCTCCAAATAGCATTTTTTTATCTGTTGCGGACTATAACTCGAGAAATAATCGAATGTATTAAATTTTTACACAAACTTATTTTAATTACAATAATGATTGTTAAGCATTACCGTTATTTTTATTACTATTTCTTAAAATATCTCGAAAGAAAATATTTTTGGTGAAAATAATACTTTTGATTTCGAAACGTGATTGTACATCGATAAATAAACAAAATCGACACAGGCCACGCTTAACGACAGCATCATCAATGCAGAATGAGTATATATAATTCGGGTTTCCTACAGGGTGGGGTAGGAAACCCAAACTTTGACCACAAGGTTCAAAATACCAAATTTTAATATTCCGAAAATTCCGTAAAGCTTTTGCTAGCATGAGCTTTACCAAATTTGTAGTTCTGGAATATTAAAATTCAGTATTTTGAGCCTTCTGGTAAATAAAAGTTTGGGTTTCCTACCCTAGCCCGTAAGCTTTTGCTGGCACAAGCTTCACGAAAATTGTAGATTCGGAATATTCGAATTCGAAATTTTTAGCCTTTACGTAAATCAAAATTCAGAATATTCAAATTCGAACATTTTAGCCTTCTCGTAAATCAAAATTCGGTATATTCAAAATCGAAATTTTTAGCCTTCTCGTAAATCGAAATTCGGAATATTCAAATTCGAAATGTTTAGTTTTCTC
Organism: Ophioninae sp. B BG-2022a; assembly: GCA_030522765.1. Lineage (NCBI taxonomy): Eukaryota > Metazoa > Arthropoda > Insecta > Hymenoptera > Ichneumonidae > Ophioninae sp. B BG-2022a. The sequence goes on from JAPYZJ010002283.1 coordinate 20,128, forward strand.
GTAAATCGAAATTCGGAATATTCAAATTCGAAATGTTTAGTCTTCTCGTAAATCGAAATTCGGAATGTTCAAATTCGAAATGTTTAGTCTTCTCGTAAATCGAAATTCGGAATATTCAAATTCGAAATGTTTAGTCTTCTCGTAAATCGAAATTCGGAATATTCAAATTCGAAATGTTTAGCCTTCTCGTAAATCAAAATTCGGAATATTCAAATTCGAAATTTTTAGCCTTCTCGTCAATCGTAGTTTTAGAATATTAAAATTCGATATTTTAATCCTTCTGGTAAATCGAACCCACCCCAAAAAAGCATTAAGTTGACCTAAAAAAATTAATTTAAAAAGTTTATATTTCTAACCGTCACAGTGGGGTCAATATTCTTAATGCAATCTATTCGGAAAGACCTCGGATGAATTAATATTTCACGAGATGTCGTAACAATACTAACCAGTTCTGCAACGTATAGTAAAACATGGATACACTCGGTTCCCTGTTCTTTGAGAGCGCGGGCCTCAGCGAGGGTACGGCGAGTTAGTCTTCTCTGAAGTTTTCTCGAAAATCGAGCACCGTGTTTGAAAGTTCGAGCAGTTTTGCTCGACGTCTCTATCGGGCTGGCGTCTTTAAAAAATCATAAACATTTTCGTATTAAACGAGCGTTTGTATAAATAAAATGAAACGTGGGATAACTTTGTTGAATAAACAAATGGAAATAATAGAAAAATGGGAAAAATCAGTTTTGTTACCCTCGGTAGATTTGTCCGCAGGATCAGCTGGCAAATAATGATCGATGTATTCATCCACGACCGTTAAGGCACCGTCAAGACGATCGGCTGCTGCATCCGCCACTTGGCTCCCAATCTGTGTTACGCTTCCCGCTCGTCTCAGCACAGGCCTTACCAATCTTTTGCTCACGAATTCTCGAGTGTTCAAGTACAGCTGAATAAATCAGGAATCATACTCTCTCTGGTACAATTTTTTCACTATTGTTGTATTTTTGCAACTAAGTATTGAATCAGAACGGCTTATCAAATAATACGAATTTGCAAAATGATAATACGACCAAATAATACGAGACTTGAAAAAAAAGACAAACAAGATGCTACAAAAATTATTAGTTATTATTATTATTAATATTCGTTTGATCATTTATTTTTCAGATTATCACTATGTAATGTTATTCTGATCATGATTTGTTTTAGTCTCCTGCTAACTTTACTTTCGAGGTATTTATTTTATTATTATTTTATTATATTTTTATTTTTTAAACCTTAATTAAAAGGACACGAAAAGGATTTTTTAAAACCTAGTAATTTATAAAGGAATCGAAAATGCGATTAGAATTTTGCAAGTGTAGTTTCTATTGAACAAAATATTGAATTACGTTTCGAGAGATACTCACGAGTTGCGGAGGCAAATGTACGGCGGGAACCCTTTCCTCGACCATGTCGATGCCACGGCAAATAAATTGATCTATCATCGAAATTGGTCCATCTAGAGCGAAGATTGCCGGTCTCGCTGATTCCGTTGCCACCGCGAGAGAATGCTCGGCTGTTTCCAGGCTCCAACTCATCAACGAATTTGAACGCTGTGACAATGTTTGGTCGAACATTTTATCCCGCGTTCCATTTATATCGAACAATTGAGAGGAGGGGTGCGATGACACTTTTCGAAAGATGACAATTTACGATACACTTTTATTGGTTATTCGTTGACTTTTAAAGTAGTTGACCCGATAGAGTCATTCGGGGTAACCGTGCGCAGTGGGTAAGTGTGCGCACTCCCTCTATATTTTTGGCAAATACATTAATTAATTTTTTTTAATAATTATTTTTGACCATAATATATTTATATTCAAATTAAATTAACTTATATAATAAACTATTAAAATTACAATTTATTAATTTATACATTTTGTATAAGCTCAATTGCTGGCTCAAAATTTATTTTTGTTATATCTAATTCTTTTCTAAAATTTATTTTATTAGAAATTTTATTTATCAAATTTTTCAAACTATTTACATTTTTGTTTAATTGAATTATTTTTAATTTATAATTAAATAGAAATGACTAATAATTAATAAAAAATTACTGTAATGTAAATTTAGATTACGTTGGCAAGAAACACGCGCCGGAGTGAAAAATCAGTTTCGATAATCAAAAGCGCCAGACAGCGAGGCATACACATTTTTTTTTTCATAAAAAAAAATTAAAATTGACGATTAGACGTCTGGCTTTTCTGCTACGACAAAGAGTGTATCGCCTAAGCACAAATTGAAATTGAGATTAATTCATTTTATTCATGTCAGGAATTCGTTTTAACGCAATGGTCCGAAAAACTTTGGGGTCATATTCGATGCTAGAAGATTCATAGTCTGTTTGCGTTTCGTCATGTTGGGCTAGTGAGCAAGTGTTGAATCAAGCGTGAATCTATGTAACTAGCGATTATCTTTCGAGAATAAATGAGAAATTTGTCAAACTTGATTGTTGGTGGTTTTTTGATGAATTTGATTTCAAAGTCTCATTAATATCTAATTACCTCCAGATCTAGTCCGATATAGCTTCACATGTAATCATTTAGAGTCTTTACAAATAATTAACGTCTGCTCAGGAGGTTTGTAACTTAAAAAAAAAAATTTGCCCACTTTATTTAGATTTCCGTTATTAGAGCATTTATATTTATAATTTTGAAAATGCGGTGAGAGGTTAGTTTTTTATTAAATTTAATTAGGATTTTTTTTAATGTTAAGGTTTTTTTGCATTGCGACATTAAAAGGAGTAATGTTTAAGGTTAATTTAATATTTTTTAAAAGTTAATTAATGTTGATTAATTAAAAATTTAATTTAAGTCAAGATAAAAAGTAATTTAATGTTTTTAAATTTAATTCAAAGGTTTGTAATTAAAACCTTTTAATAAACCTGATCAAACTGTTTAATGTTTCCCTAGTATGGTTTTATTATTCCAACCCTTGGGTCGCCCAAATTGAACGACCCTTTATATTGCAAAGTGTGCCCACTTTATCCCAATGATTCTCCAGCCCAAATTTTCCGAAATTTCAACATGAAAAATAATGATTCTGTCGACACGAAAAGAGATAATCGTAGGAAAGCCTTGATCCCGGGTACTACCTTAATTTTGTTGTAGACATTGCCAGCAATGTGAATTCCACTCTCCACAATAGGCAGACTGGAGATCCTGGCTACAGACTCCAATCGCGATATTTCCGGGTGTCGTCTCTTCACGTACGCTCGAGACATCTCTTCTGATGCGTGCTTATCGGCTGGTCACCCAATATTCAAAGCTTTCATCACAAAAACAAAGCACCTCTGATTTTTTTTGGGCATGGGAAAACGAACAGTGAATACTGCATTTTTAGGTGAATTTTTTAAAGTAAATTTTCTTTTTTTCATTAACAATAGATATTTAAATAGACAGTAGTAATTAAATAACTATTTAACTGAGATATTGAACTAGCTATTTAACTGAAATATTTAACTAACTGTTTAACTGAGATTTTTAACTAACTATGAAACTCAAATACTTAACTGACTATTCAATTAAGATCTTTAACTAACTATTTAACTAAGATCTTTAACTAACTATTTAACTAAGATCTTTAACTAACTATTTGACTAATATATTTAACTAACTATTTAACTAGGATTTTTCATTAACTATTTAGCTACGATAGAATGTGAATGAAATTTATCGAGTAGTTAACATTTATACGTGTTTAATTATGTAGAGTAGTTGTTGAGTGGAAAAAGTAAAGGCTTGTCTTTGGCTAAAAAGTAACCCCTACTTGAACTGCTTACAGATGAAGATATGACATTTCGGAAAAGTAATGGTACAGATAAACTGGATAGCTGCATAGTAATAATTGCTATTCTTTTAACAAGGCTTTGATCCGATTTTGTTTCTCTATTAACAACGAAATTGAATATCCAATAATTCCTGGATGACATCCTTGACCAAAAATATGAGGCAGCCTGTATTATTTTTATTCGGAAAAAGAATGGAACATCTCGACAAAAAAAACATCGTGAACCAATTTGCCAGATAGCATTTTGAAGAGGACAGAGCTAGCTTCATTTTGGTGTTCTTATTATTATTTTTGCGTTTTTTTTTACCGCTGGTACGTAATTTTGAAAATGCAGTTTTTTTTCAGGATTTTCGCATTTTGTAAAGTCATGTGGTGAACTTTGAATAGTAATAATTTCATCATTTAGTAATCTTTAAGGTAAAAAGTTTAATGTAATGTCGTTCAAAAAGGCCAACGTTTGTTTTGGTATAAGTTAAGTAAAAATTATTTATTGATTTATTTCGGCATCATACGACACAACTTGAAAAATAAAGGATTTGGAATATCTAATCTAAAGAGTAAAAAGTTGTTATTTGTGATTGTTTATTTACTAAATATTTTTCAGATCGTTTTTTCGAATATTTCTTTGTTTTGGTTAATAGCCGATTATCTGTGTCATTAATGAAGAAACAATAATGTTTCAATGAAGATATGAAGGGAAGCAAAAGTACATAATTGAATTTTTAACACATTAGAATTTGTAAATATTAGGAACATTTCTATTACACGTTCATGAAATTGATAAGGACGATAAGAGGAAAAATCGATATAGATATGTGTCAATTTTTTAGGGAAATCGAAAAAATGTGTATAAAATGAGAAGCGGGAGTTCGAAATTCGGTTTAAGTTAAATATGGAGTAAAAAAGGGCATAGATGTAAGATGATGATAGGAAATAATAGATTTAGATATAAGTTAAGATTTATGTGATAGCGATCAAAATAGTTTGTAAGAGAGAGATAGCTACTGTCACAATTAAACTATTATTCTTTTTTCAATAATTTTCATAAATCGACTTTAATTAATGTGCAACCGTACAACTTTAGTCGAATCTAAAAAACATGAATTTGAAATTTATGAATATCATGAATTATCATGAATATCAAAAACAAAATAAATTTCAAAAATTCATGAAAAAATGCTATTTTTTGGCCGTCATTGTGGCCCTAAAAACATGAATTTGAAATTTATGAATATCTTGAATTATCATGAATATAAAAAACAAAATAAATTTCAAAAATTCATGAAAAAATGTTAATTTTTTGGCCGTCATTGCGGTCCCCTTAATTGATTCATCAACGTTCCACCAACATTTGCACGAGCCGATTTAAGGTTTTTTCGAGAATACTCACGGGAATAGCGCGTAAGATTTTGAAAATCTTGAAATTCGGTGATTCGACAGTTGAAGTGCGTGACAGCATATGCCGCGAGCCGGTCGTGAAAAATCGAACGATCGTCGATACGAAGGGTGAACGAGAGCCGGGACCGTCGTTGTCACGCTCAAGAGCGGCTTGACGACTGTGTGCTCGAGAAGTTTTCACGTTATCACGTCGGGCTTGACCTATGACACCCTTCGATTGTGAATATCGAACGTATCGCAATGAAAGTAAACAAAAAAAAACTTAATAGGGTTCTCTCGTTGATGATGGCGAGGCGCCGTGTGTGACGGGTAATGTAGGTTTGATCCAATCGTAATTTGGCATACGGACGGTGACATTTGGTTCGCTATAAGTTAATTTCCATTCAATTTACGTATATTTTCGATAAAACACGTTTTTTCTTTTTTTTTTATACTTTTATATTTATTCGCGTTTTAAAGGCGCAATATTTGCATATCAGCAAACTCCAATCCGTCATTATTCATGTACAGAATGTTTCGGATCGATCAGCCGTCGGGAAAGATAATGCTGTGTATTTATCAATTTCCTATCGATAAAAGTATTTCCGTATCTTGATTGCGCGGATGACTACATCGATAAGATCGTCCGCAGTAACAACGTTAAAGGTGCGTCATTCAGTTTTACAACGTAGAACGAGGGTCGTTCAAAGTCCAACAGTTTTCCAATAAAATTATAATTTATATCATAATTAAAATCATAATAAAAATCATAATAAAAATTATAATAAAAATCATAAAATAAATCATAATAAAAATCATAATATAAATCATGAAATAAATCATATAAGTGTCGATTAACGAGTCATTTTTCTCTCTTCTTTCGAATTTGAAAATATCGAAGTAATCGGATAAGAGGCACGGCGAATGGCCTATTGTATCCTATTTTAAATTCTAACCGCGGAAAATTTTCATTCGCGAAACTCTCTTCGGGTTCAAACTAACAGGAGACGTAAAAAAACGTGGCTAAAAGTCACGAAAGATAACCTCGGAGTCGAACACGACGCTGAATGGTGAAAGAGGGTCCGTGCGAGCGTGCTTGCACAAAGGTCAAAACGGGTCTGTCTCTAGCTCGATAAGGGTACCACCAACTTCCACCCTGACACGTGAGAGAATAACAAATTATTTACAATCGTGTCTTAGTCGAGATGGGTGATTTTTATCAAAGCGAATTTACCAAATTCGCGTCATCCCCCCTACCTGTCATTTTTTAAAATACTGCTTTTTCGTATTTCAATGTGTGACGTTATCAGTATTAACAACAAACGACGTATCGGTATTTTCGTACAGATGATGTTGCCCACGATTTTTGGTAGAATTTAATTTTTTACTCATACCTAATTCAATGCAACATTATATATTGAAAATATTGTATACATAACTCTCTCATTTGAGTAGAGTAGCGAATACTTTGAATATTAAAGAGCAGAACTGATTTTGATTAATGTGCGGAATTGGAGCTCCCAGAATCGGACAAGAATACTTGGATGGGTGACCGATTAGCTCAGTATGGACTTACGAGCCGAATCCCAACCCAAACAAACCCAAACAAATTCAACATCGCGCTAAATGAAAATAAATGTTCATCAACAAACAATGATATGCGCCGGCCTAAATACTAGTTTGTATCATTTTCTATAAGCTTAAAAGAAACAACAAAAACCTAAATTAGCTTGATTCCAGCAAAGCTCCACTTTCGAATATTTATCCTGATTTTTGTTGATTGTCACTAAAGAATATTTTCAGTGCTGATATTTAGCTGGCGTGATGAAGATGGGCGTACGCCTGGTTTGCCTGCTGCTATTGATCAGATTAGCGCGGCCTAGTGAGTTTTCAGTTTTTTCTTTCGAAAACTAGCAAAAATACGATATTTGTCCTGAATTGCCACAGGAGAGTTCATTTTTTGACGACCCCCGACAGGTCCCGGTTGTCCTTCGATCGTTGCGCCAAATCCCAAGAACAAGGCCCTATTAGCCTTTGAATACAACGATGAGACGATGATCGCCTATGTAACCCTAGAAGAAGAGGCGGAGCACACATGCATTGCTGTATTTGCTAATACAGGCAAGTCATGATCTGAAATATGAACTTTGCCAGTTTTCCTTAAGAGGGAGTGATACTCCACCTCGATCGGTATTGCCGATTGAGATAATTAATACCCACGGATTTCCTAAACAGCTCTTCAGAATTGAGCGAAATTTAACCAGACAATGTCAAATCAATAGACGAACGGTTGTCTGCCCCTAAAATTCCGCAAATCGGGAAAAAATGTAGGTTTTATTACCACGCAAGCGTCATGACGGAAATGCTGTAAAATAAAAAGTTTGGCTAATATCGTGACTTGGAGAGAAGCAGAGCCGCGTAGCCACATTCAAAACATACATTTTGAGATCTCAATCACTTGATTCCATTGCATATTTTAGGAAATTTACAATTTATAGATATTTATTTACGATTTCGAGAAAATATCGTCCGACATTTGTAACATTTAGTTCCGGGGAGGGAGCGGTGCACATCTCGAAATTTTCGGTGTGCACGTATGTAGGTACGTATACATAGGCACACGCGAACTTTAAAGTTTGGTTTGAAGAGGAGTTTTATTGAAAATACGATTTTCACCGGTTAGCTCATATTTCAGGATGTCGCGGCTATTCTTTGCTTCAGATTCTGACATGATCATAAACTTGATGGATGGCAAGAGTAATTCTGTTCTCGGTGCTACACCAAAACGGAACGATGCTACTAAAGGCTGGTTTCTCTGGATAGAAAACAAACAAGACTACGAAGTCGAACTGATGCGAAATTATAGATTTTCCGTGACTGTGGGATGCACGTATACAATCGTACTCAAAATAAGCAACATTGATGATAATCCACCGATTATACGAGCGCTTCAGAAAGACTGCGCGATTGAGGTATACATTTTACGAATTGTGTCAATAATATCGCATGCAGAACACGAGTGAAATAAAAAATGCTCCCACAAATTTAAGGAAAATCGGCTGGGTCAATCACCCTGTAATTACCTGGTGAGCGACGCCGATGGATGGATCGATAAAGTCGAGATTCAGTTGGGCCCGGATGTGAGTGGTTTTCGTCGTCTTACGAGTAATAATTGTTATGTTTACGACTAGTGGCAGTATTAGATTATTGAACATTCGTTTGCTCATTTATGATTGTTATCTTTGTTCTTATCGCGTTTATAAGACAGGAACCCAAACCCCACCAACCCCTTGCGGCAGAAAACCTCACGTCTCGGATGTGTTTTTTTGGATACACGTATTTTGCTCTAGCACGTCAGGATTCTTCAGCATTTGCAAAAAATAATCCAAAAATTGATTTTTTTGTAGTTTCTAGAGGGTTTGGGTTCGTGGGTTTGAAACTTGTACGTTTACGGCTTGTGAATAAATATCTCGGTTCTTGGAACGTTTTTTAAGGTGTTAACTTTATTTAGCTATGAGAAACTACAAAAAAATCATTTTTCGACTATTTTTCGCAAATGCGGAAAAATCCTGACGTCCTAGAGCAAAATGCTCGAAGGATTTGATTCGCGGAAAAAATTGATTTTTTTGTTGCTTTTGGACGTTGGATGGTTTAGGGGGTTTCGGGGTTGGGGTTTGTAAAATTCGAAATTTATACGTTTGCGGGTTGTGAATAAAACGCTCGGTTCTTGGAATTTTTTTTTGAGGCCTTAATTTCACTTAGCTTTAAGAAACTGCAAAAAATTCATTTTTCGACTATTTTTTGGAAATGCGGAAGAATCCTGTTGTGCTGAAGCAAAATGCTCAATGGATTTGAATTGAGCATCCTAAAAAATATATAAGAGACGTTAGGTTATCTGCCTCAAGAGGCTGCTGGGGTTTGTGCCCCTGTGTAATTCAGCGCGGCTATAGAAAAAACGAAACCTTCGAACGAATCAGTAAAATGTTACCCTGAAATTAATGTAAACAGTCAGCAGCTGAAAATTTCGAATTCGTCGCCGAGGCCGGTAAAGATACGGAATACGAGAGACGGGGATATCTCGACGTCATAAAGAGCCTTGACTTTGAAGTTGTATCGATGTATATACTGGAGATACGAGCAATCGTGAGTCATAAACGGGCGTATCACTATATTTCTGATAGCACTTGCAAAATATCCATGTAATGTACCTGACCCATCTAAGGCCCACCTTATTTGTTTTTTAGTAAAAAAAACTATGAATGTTTTCATAGTTTTGACCCAAAATTATCAATAATAATTTTGGGTCAGAAAACAATGTTCACTATTAACCGGTAAGCTTTTTTTAAAATAGCATCTTCTGGGCCTGATTCAAACCACTGTTCCTAATAAGGCCATACCCGTTGTAACTTCGTACGAAACAAAATTTTTTTAAATAAGTAATCTTCAATATTAAACTTAAATTTTGATAACAACATGTATAGTGCTGATAAACCACTATATATAATTCTAATAAAGATTCACTAAGTAATATTGAAAACATTTTTTGTTTTCGAAAGTTTTAGTACGTCGAAATTTAAAAAACGCCTACGTGCGATCGGACGCGCTGCGTTCTATCGACTGCAAATTTTTTTGGGTTCGCCACACCGCGACGGTTGCTATGGCAATTGCAGGCATTCAAACTTAGACACTCGACGATCAAACCTGAATGACTTTGTAGTTTTGGATATTTAAAACGTGGGCTTTATTAGGCACTGGGCCTTACATGGATCAGGTACCTTACGCTCTTTGTAGCGCAACAATGCAAATTTCGTCACTAAAATTAACGTATATATGAGGAAGAGGGAAGTTCGTTGATAGTGCTCGTGTAATGAGTTTGAAAAACTTTCAGGACGGCGCGAAACACAATAACACCCTCGACGTAGTTGTGAAGGTAACGGACATGCCTGACATGCCCCCTGTTTGGACGCAGATAACAACGGCAACGACCATTTTGGAAAAGACCACGAGTGTAAAATTTATTATCAGCATATTCGAATCAATGATGATGACTCGAGTGGTCGGGTGTATTTAACGGTTACTGTTATTGCAGCGGATCCAAGTTTTGGCGGTGGACGGTGATGTTCGTATAAATGAAGACATCAATTATAAAATTGAAGTTACGGATACGAGTGAGTTTACGTTTGGGTTGTGCTTTTGGGAGTTTTGTTTGGGTTGGGTCGCTGAATTGGGAAAAGGACTAAAGTTCAGAGTTGATTTGGGTTTGTTTGGGTTGCGTTGCTGCGTGGGGAAAAGGACCAAAGTTCAGAGTTATTTGGGTTTGTTTGGGTTGGGTTGCTGGATTGAGAAAATTGAGCAAAGTTCGGATTTTGTTTGGGTTGGGTGGCTTTGAACCCTGGACTATGAAAATGGGGCAAAGCCCAGAGTTTGTTTGGGTTGTGATGCTGGATTTCAAAAACGGACCAAAATCCAGAGTTTGTTTGGATTTGTTTGGGTTAGGTTGCTGGATTGGGAAAATGGAGCAAAGTCCAGAGTTTATTTGGGTTCCATTGTTGGACTGGCAAAAGGATCAAAGTTCAGAGTTTGTTTGCTTTGGGTTGCTGGGTTGGGAACCAGGCCAAAGTCCGGAGTTTGTTTGGATTTGTATGCGTTGGGTTGATGAATTGGGAAAATGGAGCAAAGTCCAGAGCTTGTTTGGGTTGGATTGCTGGACTGGCGAAAGAACCAAAGTTCTGAGTTCATTTTGGTTTGTTAGGGTTGCGTTGCTGGATTGGGAAAATGGACCAAAGCCCAGAGTTTGTTTGGGTTAGGTTGCTGGATTGGGAAAACGGACCAAAATCCAGAGTTTGTTTGGGTTGGGTTGATGGATTGGGAAAATGGAGCAAAATCCAGAGTTTATTTGGGTTCCATTGTTAGACTGGCAAAAGGACCAAAGTTCACAGTTTATTTGGTTTGGGTTGCTGGGTTGGGAAACCGGGCCAGTCCGGAGTTTGTTTGGATTTGTATGCGTTGGGTTGATGAATTGGGAAAAAGGAGAAAAGTCTAGAGCTTGTTTGGGTTGGATTACTGGACTGGCGAAAGGACCAAAGTTCAGAGTTTGTTTGGGTTGGGTTGCTGGATTGGGAAAATGGACCAAATGGAAAATGGACCAAAGTCCATGCACCAAGTACAGCCCATTACTTGGGCTGTACTTCTCTGTGGATGAATAATACTTACACGCCTTATCTTCTCTATCAAAGGAGATGCGAGCTACTTTACCGTGAACGACGAAACCGGCGTTATCACGATCCATGAAATCGATCGTGACAAACGTCAACAGGAGATTTATCACTTCGTTATTATTGCGTATGAGAAAACAGATCCGAAGTCCAGCATTGATGCGACTGTAACTGTTATTGTCGAGGATGCTAACGATCATTCACCTCTAATCACCATAAAAGGTCCAGAGATTGAAATAGACGAAGAAACATACACGACCCTCAAATTTGATGCACCTATCGAGATCAACGATCCAGATCTGGCAAGTGACCCTCCTTTATTTTTTCGATATCTTGGCTTCTTATTTCGCATTTTTATAATCGATTTATCGTACACACTCGATCGCAGGGTGAGAACGCACAATTTTCTGTAAACTTGGCTGACAATTCGGAACACAATTGGAGTTCTGCCTTTCTCGTGATACCTATGCACGGTTATCAGAGTGGAACTTTCACGATTTCCGTTGCTAACGCATCACTCCTTGATTACGAGAATCCCGATTGGAGGGTCATGGACATACAGGTTTGCGAAAATAATTTTTTTTTAACACGTTTCATTTTATGAAACATTTTTTTTCGTAATAACGAATAAAAAGTATTTACCAGGATTCAATTATTATTTCGATGAGAAAAATTGTTGCTTTGTAAAAATGTAGTCCAGGGGCGATAACCGTACCGAAGAGAGAGAAGAGAGGTATACAAATTTCGATCATAGACAATCGGCATCAATAATAACAATAATCTAATTCCCTTCGTTTCATGGCCGGCGACAAGTGTTAGTGAGATGTTTCGCGAAAAGAAAAATTTAAAAAAGTAAAATATCTGTAATTAGAACGAAGTTTATAAATCGTGCCAAGACAGGTAAGCATGCTTTTGCCGCCTGAAGATTGCATTGAAAATCGAGAAAAAAAGGAAGTTAGAAAAAATAGAGAAATTTTAGAGACTAAAAATGATGAAACCAGAACGACAAATAAAAAAAGAATACTGTCTATTTCCCCACGACCCACATGATTATAACATTCGGATACTTTGGAATAGATGGCCGATCATAATGTCGTTATGGTTGTAACTGTTGATTTTGTAAGTAATTATTATTGAGGTTGGATAATAAATATCATTGATATTTAGTGTTCATAAAAAATAATTGTTTTATTCATCACTAGCAAATTAGCACTAGCGCTGGGCGTACATTTACATGATTTTTTTTTCATAATTTTTCTTGTAATAATTTGATTTTATTTTCAAATATTAATACCTACAATAGACGTGATAGAACAATAATTTAAGAACAATAACTCTGGGAATTAAACTATCGTAATTTACATTTGTTTTTTTTTATCGATTCCATTTTCTTCATCCCTTTTCTCTATCGGGTGAATATCGTCACCCAGAGATAGAAGATAGATAAATTAATTACATTAAAATCACATGAAAATATATGACGCATGTGTCAACACAAATTGTGTTATAAAAACAATAACATATTAATACCAAAAGTAGAATTGAAAATTAAAAAAATAATAATTAAAAAAATATTGATCCAATCGCTACCAAACTTTACAGGATCACCCTCCAGACCAATCTGAAGATTGCCTGAAAATTTCATCGAAATTGGTCCAGCCGTTTCAAAGTCTAAAAAGAACATACATACACAACTTGTCTTTTATAGATATAGACGATTTTTCGACAAGCAACCTCAAATTTATTGTGACTATCTGCTCCGGCCTTCCCTTACGAATTTTTTAAAAAATGAGTTTTGTTTTTTATCTGGATTGAAATTGTACAGTTACAGGCTATCGAAACAAAGAACAGCAGCCACATAGACAAGAAGGACATTCGTATAAAACTGAAAGATTTGAATGACGAAATACCAATTTTCGATAGCGATACTCAGTTAAATGTCAGCATACACGAGGACGTCAAAATACACTTTTCAGTCACCACAGTACATGCAACGGACGGTGACGCCAACGACAAAGTCACGTTAGTACCAAACTAATTGTTTCTGGTCAAAACTTTCATCGTTTCATTATTGTTTGGAAAATAATGAAAAAAAAAAAATTCTTCGCTTCGAATCGAATAATTTTTTTGTTCTTCGTTTTTTTTCTGGCAACAGACACTCGCTGATGGCGCAGAACGGGTTAACGATAAACGAAGAAACGGGCGAAATTTTAACTGAAAAGGACAACGCGTTCGATTATGAATCTATGCCCTTTGTTGTCGCCCAGGTCCTGGCGAAAGACAAAGGAAATCACAAAACGTACGCAACTCTGACTATCAACGTTATAGACGTCAATGACGTACCACCGATGCTTTTCTTGGTAAACGAATATATAATTCAGTAAACGTGTCGTGTAATTTTTCTACTTCATTGCAGTAGGGGCTGAACTTCCGAATAGCTGTTATCTCCGATTTGGCTGACATTTGGTAGAGACCTTCTTTTTGACGATATAAGATATTTTGTAAAAGGATTTTTGGCGCATCGCAATAGTTTTTTTTTTATCGATTTTTGAAAATTGCAAAATTGCACGCACTCATAGCCTTGCTCTACCAACGTGTTTGACTACTCGGGCAGGAAAGAGGAGTTTTAGTCACGAGCAGATGTCAAATGATGGACTGTGTGATATAATATGCTCCCTCTCACACCCTCCCCCTGATCGCAACTGAAAACATTAATCGGGTTTATTTATATTTGTTTAGGTTTGAAATAAATGTTTTGAAATAAATGTCCAGATATACAATACAATATCCCTCCTGCGATTTTCCATGGGGGGAGGGGGCGGTTTCTTTTATTCGGGAGTCTCTGAATATACCCCCCACCTCCTTAACATGTCTTTAGAGTTTGGATAGGAGTGGGTGCTAGTAGATATAGATATAGACGCACGTGTTAATTTTAGATTTTTCAAAATTCGATAAAAAAAAAACTATTAGGATGCGCCAAAAATCCTTTGACACACTACCTTATATCGTAAAAAAGAAGGTCTCTACCAAATTTAAACCAAATCGGAGGTAACAGCTATTCAATAACGTTAATACTAAGGATAATACTAAAAACGTGTTATAGTATTATCAGCTAATATATTTGTAATATAAATGTTAATTTTTACCGTTACAACGAATGTATATCAGGTTTATGTTATTTTTAGCCGAAAGGAAGTCCGCGAGTGGAGGAAGAAATGCCACGTGACACAATATTGAACGTATCGATAGAAGCGTCCGACGTGGACACCGAGGCAGAGTTAACATTCAGCATCGATTGGGCGAACACCAGGGCTCAAAAAAGGAGCGTAGATGTTGATGAATCTCATTATCGAAAGTAATAAAATATACTACTCCTCGATACAATTTCATCCAAAGATCCATCGGGTTAGAAAAAATTTAAGACGAAGCAGAAGATGTACACGTGACATATTAGTACTGGAGAGATAGTTGAATTTTTGAACCGCGATTTTTCAATGTTTAAACATTTTTATCGGTTTCATGTTACATGATGACACGACAAAATATTATTTAACAAAACATCACGACGATAAAATATCCCCAGGAAGCCAGGAAACAAACAAACCCAAACGAATATAAAAATACACACAAACCCAAACAAACCCAAACAATGATGTTTTCTCGTGTGATATTATGTCACGCTACCTTTTTGGTGTATAATAGACACCTCAACGTCTATGAAATTTACAGAGACTGATGCTCGATTTTTCATTGAAAATTTAACAGCAAATGATTAAACGGATTTTGAAAGTTTTTTTGGGTTTGTAAAGTAGCGTTAATTCTTCTACATGACACCCATAATGACGAATAGGCGTGTCGACTAGTTCCACGGAATGATGCTTACATACGCTTTTATCACTTTACGTTTTTTACAGTACATTGGAAATTCGAACTAGCTGGCCGAATGGTAAAGACAAAAGAAACGCCACAGGCGATCTAGTAATCATTGGTAGAATCGATTATGAACAATTCGACGTGATATTTCTCACCGTATCCGTAACCGATTTAAAAACCAAGCTCAATGACAATACTACTTCCGGTAAATAAAACTTCGTATCGAACCCTGATTACGATATTTACGAAGCAAAAACTTGAAAATGACTATGAAAAATCTTTCGGGATTTTTAAGACACTGACGTTATTTTTTTTTTCGTTTTAGCTACACTCACTATCTATATCGACGATATCAATGACAATCCACCAGAATTCGTCAATGTTATGGAAGGGATGGAGGTGAGTGAAAATCAAATAAGCGGTGTCCTGATTGGTACAGTGACTGCTACTGACGCCGATGGCCCCACCAACAGCAAAGTTTCGTATTCCATCGAGTAGGTTATTTGGACACAAGCCGTTTCTCGAAAACCCCAACAAACTGTTTTCCAACATTAAAAATCTCCTATTTCGCACCTTAGACCAATACAGAATACGAAAGACAACCTTGTAGTAATCGAGGAATCAACCGGATTAATCAAGGTCGGTTTGGACAAAGCAATAGACGCTGATGAATACGAATATATGTATTACAACGTAACTGCGACCGATGGCACAAATAATGCTGTTGAGACGGTAAGTGGGGTAATTGTGAGTTTGTTTGGGTTTGTTTGGTTTAGGAACAAAGAAATCTGCGATTCAATGATCAACAGTAATAATATCGTTTATAGATAAAGATTTACGTGATCGATCAGAACGACGAGATTCCGTACCTACTCGACAAGGATTTTGAATCCACTATCTCTATTCCCGAAAAATCACCAACCGGCACCTCCATTACTACGATCAAAGCTTCCGACGACGACAGAACGTGTAATCTGGAACTTTCGTAAAATTACCGATTTTGTCTCTGCTCTAACATTTTCATTCGATCCGTTTCTAGCACCTTTCAATACCGTGTCGTATTTGATGAACGACGATTACGCAGCGCCAACAAATTACTTCAGTATTGGAAGAAACGATGGGGTGATAGTGGTTAATCTTACCGATCAGTTGATCCTCGATCGTGATCACGGTCAATCCAAATTTACGCTAAATTTGAAACTTCGTGATAATTATGTCGTAGACTTCGTAACAGGTAAACGTATCTTCCAGCTTCTTGCCTCCAATTTATTTTTTCGAGTCTCCAACGAAAGGTCGATTTTTTCGTAGCGAATACGAACGCGATCGATTTGACGGTGACGGTAGTCCTGCTGGATATCAATGATCAAAAACCCATTTTACCGGATATGGGTCAACCGGCAGCGAGTATAACGGAAAATGCGATGAAGGTGAGAATAGCCAAGTGTATCGTTTCACACTGTTCCTGGATTTTCTGTGAAAGACCGTGATAAGGTCGGATCTTATCTATTATCAGGACGAACGTATACTCACGATTACGGCTGACGATCGTGATGATCCAAATACCGACAACACCAAGGTTTCTTATACCATCAAGAGCATCGTTCCGGCCAATGAAGAAAACGCGAATTCGAACATGGGATATGAGACCCTATTCTACGTGAAGACCCTCGACGATAAAGTAGCTGAGATATACACAGGGACCAATTTGAAGGGATATTACGGCCAATGGATAATCGAGCTTTACGTAAGTCTCCAACCTGTATACAGTGAAACCTCGTTTATACGTTTCTCACTTATACGTCATCAATTTTATTCTCCTGTGTGAATTCGCGGTTTTTTTTCAGTTATCAGTTATTTTTTATTTTTTTTTATTTTATTTATCAGTTATCGGTTCAGTTATAAGAATATCACACGTGATATTCTTTCGCCGGAGAAAGTGTCACGTGACTGCTCTGGACTGCGTTTTGAGGTTTTGAAAAATTGCCTTGGCTCGTTATTCAATTATTAGCAATTAAATTGTCAATTGGAAAAACAAAGATTAACATTATAGAGATTCTACCATTAAACAATATTGGGAATTATGCACTGATCGTCATCTGAAGTGTAAGAGAGTTTCAGATATCTACTGTATTTCACTTCGACGTTATTCTCACTTATACGTCATATTTGACTCAACTCTTCGAAAAACGTATAAGTGAAATTTCACTGTATTTTTTCTATGAAGAATTCAATTTACGCAACTGCGTCCGTAAAATTTTAGGCTCAAGACTTCGGTACAAATCCGGGGCCTCAAAACGATACACGAAAGTATCTCGTACAAGTGAACGATTTTAATTATAAAGATCCAGTAATATTATTTCCGAAGGAAGAGCGAATAGCCCTGAGAAAGGTCAGTCGTATTCGTATGAACAAAATTTTCCAAATTTCTTTATTGTATCTTTAGTAAAGTTAGTAAACAACGACGATTGGCAAGTTCAGGAGCAAACACTGCACGACCAACTGAGAACGTACGATGACCTATTGCTCAGTGATTTCAAAGCGTCCGATGAGGATTTCGGTGACAGCGGAGTCGTCACTTTCTCCTTGACGAGCGCGAGTAAATATTTACTTGGTCGTCCTTATCATCGATAAAACGAAACACGATATCGTACTTTATCTAATTCAATTTAAATTCCCCTTTTTTTACAGATGGTGATCACGAATATTTCGAGATCGTGTCTCTCGGGGTTAACGTTGCACAGCTGCGTTTGGCAAAGCAGATAGACGTTGAAACGAAAGATGAGTACACGGTATGGAAATAAATTTGGAAATCATGGCTTATCGTATATGGCAATACCGATTAATCGGCCTGGTTTCCTCTCTTCGTTAGTTGATCGCCGTCGCAACGGACGCCGGAAATCCGGCGAAGGAGGTGACTCGGGAATTTATGGTAATGTTCGTGACAAAGTCAGGCCCGAAATTTGAAAAGAACGAGTTGAGTCTTTGGATGAAAGAAAATAAAACAGGAGTTGGCGCGTGGGCTCAAATACCGGAAGCTCAGGACATGCTGGGCTCGATTAATGGAAACATCATCAAGATATACTACTTCTTTATGCCTGATCGTTAGCCCCACATTATTATTATTATTATTATTAACTATTAATAACTATTAATAACTATTTATTATTACCTATTATCAACTATTTATTATTAATTATTAATAACTATTTATTATTACCTATTATTAACTATTTATTATTAATTATTAATAACTATTACATAACTATTTATTAACTTTTTTGTCCATTGTAACGCTTTTTGTTATTAGTCGAAATTGATTTTCGAAACATCATCAAGATTTACTACTTCTTTATGCCTGATCGTTATCTCCACATTATTATTATTATTATATTATTAACTATTAATAACTATTTAATCATAACTATTTATTCATAACTATTTATTCATGACTATTTATTCATAACTATTTATTCATGACTATTTATTCATAACTATTTATTCATAACTATTATATAACTATTTATTGACCTTTTTTGTCCATTGTAAAGCTTTTTGTTATTAGTCGAAATTGATTTTTGTTTCGCTTCCGTAACGATGATTGACATTATTTTAGAAACCCAGACGATGTATTTCGCCTTGGACAAAGAAACGCGGAATCTTACGGTGCAAAACGAGATGGATCGTGAAAAATATGAAAAGTTGGAATTTCTCGTGGTCGCGACACGTGACAAGGACGAGCCACCGAGAAATCCTCTCAATGATGCTATTTTGAAAGTAACTGTTTACGTATTGGATGAAAACGACGAAGCACCAGCTTTCAAGAGTCAACTTTACAGCGCTGGTGTCACGATGGAGGATGTTCTCGGCAAAGTTGTGCTCACCATTGAGGTTTCGTTGACATTTTATTATGTGCACTGTCCACAAAACGAAA
The DNA here is from genome assembly GCA_030522765.1 of Ophioninae sp. B BG-2022a. NCBI lineage: Eukaryota > Metazoa > Arthropoda > Insecta > Hymenoptera > Ichneumonidae > Ophioninae sp. B BG-2022a. The sequence goes on from JAPYZJ010002283.1 coordinate 39,343, forward strand.
TATGTTATTTGCCTGTATGAAAATGAATTATTTGGTTATGTGTCTGTACACACACTAATTATCCTCAATTATCAAAGATTTACAGGGGGTTGCCAAATTATTAAGGACAGTCATATTTTTAATCAATTTCTGTCTTCGAGTACACTCGACTGCTCTTATAAGTGGGGTATGTGTTATTGGAATATATTTCTACGTTCACAACATGCCTATAACTCAAAGGAAATCCGCAAACAGCCCTAAGAAATTTGGCCTCGATAAACAAAAGTGAAATAAATTGGCTTTTCAAGGACTAATACTAGTCTATAGCCCTGTGTAATTAGTTTTTTGTTATAACATGGGATATGAAAAATAAAAACTTTGTTTCAGACAGTAGTCAATAGTTAATTAATATGAGATAAAACATACTTCCAGAATGTTGAATTTATATTCCTCAGGTGCACATGATCAGGGATTTTAAAGAAAAAAAAACGAATTAAGGTTAGCTGAAAATATTTTATTAATTGTTTTCCACATCATCAATTATTAATATATTATCGAGATGCTGGGCGGGAGGCACCACATTGTACCTCCATTGTACCATTGTAAATCGATTTTCATATAAAATCATTAAAATAACAAAACGAAAAAAAATTTTTTTATCTTTAATCACTGTTTCTCAATAAACTTATAAAATACTTTTTGGAGTGAAAAGAAATATAAATCGAACATTATAATTCAAATCTTTTACTGAGAA
>JAPYZJ010002284.1:0-26801 GCA_030522765.1 Ophioninae sp. B BG-2022a
TGCATAAAATAATCAGCTTCGTAACTTTGATGAAAGTTATGAAAATGTTGGTCTGAAGTTAAAAATTTACGTTTCGTGAATTATGACTTAAATTTTCAACTGTAAGTTAAAAATCCAAACTGGTGACATAATGATTTCATAGTTAGTCTCGGAAATGCGCCAGACTCTCAGCTTTCATAATAATACAAAAAAAGTGGTACTTAATGAGGGAAAATCTTCTAAAATCAGTCTTCAAAGACAGCAAGGTGGAAAATCCTTAAAATTATGCAACTTATTAAAAAAAAAACATTCCTAAGGCTAATTCATGATTAAAAAATGCTGGAAATGTATCGAGTTGGTTGGATAAGGACAGTTTTAAGTAAAAAGTTGAAAATTTAAGTCATAATTCACGGAACGAAAATTTTTTCATCACTTCGTCACTTTCATCAAAGTTACGAAGCTGATTATTTTATGCATAAAAATGCAACTCATAAGAATTTAGTTACAAAAAAAAGACGCTGAAAAGTCTCTCGCTTTGTTTTTTAGAATTTTTTAGAACTGGTCACGTAGAAATTCCTCAAAAAATCGAAAAAAATCATAACTCATAAACTATAGAAAATTGCAAAACATACATGGGGGTGTTCTAAAATTTTTTGATGACGTCAATCGAGCGGCCACCCTGTATATATATATATATATATATATATATATATTCGTTTTCGAATTCGTTTCTTTATCGCCCAGAATAATCGAAATCAACTAACCAGCTTTACCCTCCCGACATTGCCCGTAAATATATATTTTTCTAAAAGTATGAATGATCGTAAGCAGCAAGTTTCACACAACAAAATATAAATTGCGCAAACATAATTTTATAATTTTATTGACGGGACAGTTGATGTGTCGGTGTACAGATGTAGGCACGTGAGAGCGAGAGAGTCCAGCATTTCATAACCATAAATTACGATAAAGGCCATTTGGCGTTTGATTCAGCGTTTGCAGAGTGCAACGACAGATATGGTATTACGTGCAAACCTTATACGTATAATATAGCGCTCGTGAACGGTAACGCGCTGTAACCAGTATCCCCGAAGTGCAAATGTCACACAGTTACGCTCATCAACATCAATCGAACGAGAATATTTTTCCTTAATTACTATGATACCCCCTAATTGCAACAATATTAACCTCAAAACCAGCCGTCTCATCGGAATAATATAACCTATAAAATAATTCAAAAAATATCATTAAGAAACGAATATTAAGAACACGATGAACATTGCCCCGTGACACACGAGTGCGAGAGAGATAGTCGAAACGTTTTAAACCACGATTTCTCAATAATGAAACGTTTTTATCCAAAACGGCGACCGGGGTCGCTCGGTGCCATCGTCCCGAATGCATACAACCAATTTCGTATCGATTGGTTCAACCATTTGAGCGAATAGCGGTTTTGACATCTCGAAGTGGACGGAGGCGTGCTCCTCATCCCCTTGAAGCGTGATTTAGGTTATGTTAAAATCATAATACGAAAAAAGAAATGATCGATTCTACTTTATACACAAATAATTCGCATGGAATATCACTATTAATTTTTACGAAAATTCAAATCTCGAAAAAAACAATTCGATAAATCCCGTTGGAAATTACTTGTCGATCGAACCTAACCTAAACTTCTAAACGCTCGATAGTATTGAAAAGTACACTGCTTACCAATGAATACACACCAGACATGCAAATAGCTAACATAACGAGCTAACCTCGAACGAACCAAAATAATAAATCATTATTCTCAGTTTTCTAGAAAACAATTGAAAACTATATTTCATTTTCAATTTACAATCGTTACACATTGATCTGCCTAGATGTATAAATATACTTTCGATTTGCCCGTCTTGTTCATCTGACTTCACCTTGTTAGTACATTAAGCTTTTTCTAGAAGGAATCCAGGAATTCCTTCGCCGGAGGAAACGAGTAAAGACGAAGGAAGACGCGTAAGTTCGCAGCGTTGGAGCTCGTTATTTGGTATGTGACACGAAAGTATCGTCGGACGTTGATTACCGGATACAAATTCTTTCGGAGGTTAGCGCAGCGATAAATCTAAGTTAACTTGTGTTTCCAAGCGTGACGACTGGCGGTTATTCGTAGCGCTTTGTTCTTCCTTTCGAATGTTGAAGAGGGAACTTTAACCTCCCCTCCCTCACGTTTGCTCTTAAAGTTATGGTTTAAACAATGTATGTACAATAGAAGTACGCTAGTTAAGTATGAACAAATTGTACAAATTTGATTCTACGTTCGATGGAGAGATTCCTACGAACGTAGCTTTCACTATGAGTCGTCGGAAGATTCGCATCTTCGCTTTCAACGATGAAAGAAAAAGTGAGAAAGAACAGCCGATGGATCCAGGAAGTAACGTAGTCGCAATGTCAACCATTGTTCGTTAGAGAATCGTTCCGTCTTTCCTTCCACAAGGTTAGATTCATCGCTCCGCTTTCGTATGTCCAACATTCGGCCAATTCATTGCTGGAACACGAGAAAGCAAAGGATTCGTTACATCAATCTTTGCACTTACAAGTTATAGGTTATCAATCAGAAATAAAGGAAGATTTTTACAAATTATAGGTTAGAAATCAGAAATGAAAGTAGCATTTACAATTTGTAGGTTAGGAATCAGAAATACAAGTAGAACTTACAAATTATAGGTTATAAATCAGAAATAAATGTTACGTTTGATATCTAGTGGATACAATTGGCATTGTTTGCACGATAGGTGAAGAAGATAGGTTAGACGAAAGGTTAGACTCACAGAAAAGGATCTTTGAGAATGAAGGCTCGCGGTTGAATACTCATGAGGGTATCACCGTTGTCGCACAATATTTTGGCCATGGTACTCTTTCGAATTTCCTCCAGTTGCTCCGGTGTAAAGGATCCCGGTGCATTTCCATTTTCGTACCAATATCTGTCTCCTGAAATATGACATGATTATTGGCGATGTGAAGAAAATGAAAAAGAAACATTTTGAGGTTAGTGTAACTACAAAGATTCGAGTTCCATTTCGTACCGTATTTCTTCGGATAACAGAATTAATGAAGTAAATGAAGTTATTCTTTACCCAGTCTGGCATTTCTGAATGTACGTCCTAAGAGACACAGGAATGTCGCGCCAACGACAGAACCTTCGGCTGGAATTTCCGAGAGGGCGCCAGTCACGAGATCGATGTCTTCGACGTGTCTACGATCAATCATAAAATAATGATTAATCGTAGTTAACAATAAAATTTTCTCAATTATTAATTTGGCCCCGAAAATTGAAAAAACAAAAACACTGCTTTTTCAAAAATGCCTTTCAAAAATCATACACTTTATAAAAAAAGAACACCTTTGAAAAAAATTAACTTTTAACTTCTTAATTTCTTTTAAAAACTTTAAAATAACTTTTTTAAGTTTAATTACTTAAAACTTTTAAATTAAATTAATTTTCAACTTTTAATTAATTAATTTTCTTTAAAAAAAAAAGAAAGAAAAGAAGAAAAAAGTGAAAAGAAGAAATAGAGCGATGGGAAGACGATAAATTTCTCATTGCACGTCAACAATGGCGTCTCGAACAGCAGCGTTGAACGGAACGAGCGAAAGTCGAGATAATGAAGACCACTGTCCGTTTTATTGGCCAATAATTCAATAATCGTGAACACTCACTTGTACACTCGCTGAAGGCTTTTGATACTTTCTTTCGAAATGGTACCTTCGAGATCCCGGAAACTCGAGACTTCCGGAAGTTCGCAAAAAGATCTCCATCTAACGTAAGGTGGAAGACCGTGATCTCTTCCCTGCTGGATCACTTGAGCTGCGTAATCGACGGCAACGTCGCGAGTTTTTCCGTCATGGAAATATCTCTCCAGCAGTATTTCGCTCAAGCCCGGTGGCAAAGGCTTTCTCGAGTGGCCAGCTAATTATTGTATCGTGCAATTTTGGTTAGTCGAATATCGACTTAAATATTAAGAGTCGAGTGCTTGAAAAGTATAATAATAAATATAAATGTATAACAATGTATAAATATTAAAAGTAAAAAATTATAAATAATCAACTACAATTTATTAGTTTTATTATTAAATATATATATAAATTTATTATTAATTAATATAATTAATGGAAATCTACAATGTTAACAATAACCATTTTATTTACATTGTTATTTTATTTATTCAACTATAAATAATCGAATTATAAATTATATAGACAATATAAATATCAATAAACAAACAATCAATAATGTAACTAATAAACAATAAAAATAATCAATAATAAGAATTAAATAAAAATAATTTAAGAATAATGTATAATTATAATTAATCAATCAATTAGCGATATCGAAAAAGAAGTGAATTTGGATGAAAGTAGGGACGAACCTGTAGCACCAGCGATCAATCGATCAATAGCACCGGCCTCGTAAAGTTCCTGCGGAGCGTAGAAAGCCGAGAAGAGAGATCGCTCCCCGGACTTTACCGTCGACCTGGGGTCAACGAGATCCAGGGTTTTCGGGGTGAGCGCGGCGACGAAAAATAAACCCGCGGACGCGGCCGCGTTCGAAATAGTCCCGTCAATTCTCGAGTCGTAACCGCGGAAGTAACCTCGACTCGTTAATCGCAGATCGAACCTTTCAATTATCAATGACAATTGAAAAAAAACACCATTTTTTGTTTCGACAAAATATTTTTTAAAGTTTTTCAGTTCCGAAAAAATGTTTTTGAAATTTTTTCGGTTTCGAAACAATATTTTTGAAGGTTCTTCGATTTTGAAAAGATATTTTTGAAATTATTTCGATTTCGAAATCTACGAGGAACAGTCAAAATGTTTTGTAATAAAATTGAATGACCACCAAAAAAACAATCGTTACCCCAAACAGCCTCATCCAAAAAAATAAAATATGTACAAATAAATGAAACCTGCACCAAAATCTTTCGGGCTATTTAAGTCATGTCTCCGCTACAAAAACTTTTCATAACCCAAAAAGGCCACGCGTGCACCAAACTTTAACTAGCAAAGTTTTGTGCCATTACTACCCAAATATATCACTACGTTTGCCATAAATGTATGCGTATAACCAAGTATATTATATTGATGGCAAATTAGTTGAGTCTCGCGGCTTTATTCCCACCCCTCCCGCCCGTCGCTACACCGCACGCGCCGCGCCGCGCCGCGATTCAGTCGCGCGCGAGCACTGGCGTTTGTTTGGGTTTAATTTACTTTATTAGGATAAAATTTTTAAATAAAATACGAGTACATATTTGGTGCATGCGTGGCCTTTTTGGGTAGCTCAGTGATTATTCTGAAGATACTTGCCTTTTTTAGGTTAGCAGACAATTCTGGTAGGTACTTAAGATTTTTTGGGCGTTATATTTCATTATATCTGGTGATAGCTTAAACCTAAGCCAAATATTTTTTGCACACTTTTTTCGTTGCAGATCGGGCATTTTGAGATTTTTAGGTTGCGAACTTTTTGGGGTTTGTAACGATAATGAAATGATGAGAAAAGTACCTTTCGAGATTCGTTTCGCCGAGGATAACCGGCAAAAACTCGTTGTAGGTTATGTGCTGCATTTCAGCAACGACGACACGTCGAGCCTCCTGGTAAAGTTTTTCGTCGTCCCAAGATGGATTCAGCAAAGACAGTTGATGGGCGACTCGATTGTGTTCCCGGAGGAACAATACGTGCATCAACGCGAGTCCAGGATGCTCGTTTATACGAGCATCACCACTGAAGAAACACGGCAACGATTTGCTCTCCGAGCGACAACTTCTCGTACTCGTTGATGGCATAGGGAGATTCTTTCTTTGCGTGTTCAAACGACCTCCTTCCCCCGATCGCAACGCTCTCGCGGTCCTTTCCGAATTTCCGTATATCGTTGACAAGTCCAGGTAGGAAGAAGCTTGATTTATTTGCTGCCTCGGACCTAAACATCCCTTCGTAACCCATCCCGGATAAATCGGTCAAGAATATTTGTTCGGTAAGTTTGGTGAATTGTGGAATACGATTTTCGACGAATCGGAATCGTGGGATTCGATTTTCGAAAAATCGGTATCGTCAAAATGGGATTTCGGAAAATAGGAATTCCAAAACACGATTTTCGAAAAATCCGAATCCTAAAATTGCGACTTTGGAAAAATCGGAATCTCAAAATAGGACTTTCGAAAAATCGGAATCCTAAAATACGACTTTGGAAAAATCGGAATCCCACAATAAGATTTAAGAAAATACAAATCGTAAAATTCGACTCAGCTAAAAATCAAAACAACGAAATACGAACAAAGAAATATGAAAAAAACGTGAATAAAAATCCTCATCTACAATTCATAAAAAATCGAAATCACTGACCTACGTTTCTGCAGGTAAGTGTAAAAATGAAGCATCGTGTTTTCGTCGATAACAATGATTAATCGAATAGACCGGTTGAAACGCATCCCCGAGAGATAACGTAGAAAAAAAAACTTGACCGATCGAGCGTCGATAAAAAGTGCATGGAATATATTCCGGACATATAAGCCGGAAGAAGAGATAACTGGACGCTCACCTGGAGGCTGTTGCCAGGATGAGGAGCCGATCTTGAATACTCCATGCAGCCGATGGTGTTATCAGCTGGGATGGGGAAGCATTCGGGATGAAAGTTTTCATAGTTGACGTCGCAGCACTTGAGTCTGGTACCATCGGTCAATTCCATTCTGGGTGTGTGAGCCAAGTCGTTGCCGACGAATTGTCCAAAAATGGGGGTTAGAGCCATCAGATGAGGATGTTTCAAATCGGGTCCACCGGAATGAATCTTTGAAGATACTTCCCGAGCGCTCGGAAGTTTAGTACGGGGTAGTGAGAGGCCATCTTGATATTCGGGTGGTAAGAATCTGGAGTAGGCTTCAAGAGCGCCACCCCAAGTCGGATGAAGATAGTTGTTGCATCGTCCGTTGTAAGTACGATAGCGCTGCGTCGAACGAGTTTTGCATTCGGCGCTGTTTTTCGCATAGTCGATGGCGGTGTCCCCGGAGCAAACGAAAGTCCCAACGGATGGTAAAAGCGAAACGACATCTTTGGGCAACATGTTCAACGCTTCGACTATTATCATGGCCATCGTTTCACTTCTGAGTGCCCGCCTGGACAAACTCTTGGATTCGTCGCTCATCTCGTGAGATGCCCCCAAATACCAAGATGGCGAATCCGGACTCAACCGCGTATCCGATTTTCTTATCTTCTCTTCGGTTTTGTAATACTTCTCCATCGATACGTTCGTTCGCACGTCCAAGTCTTGTAACATCCGCGGTGGAAGGGTCGTACATTCCGAAAGTATCAGCATTTGGACAACGCTGGAAAATCGATCGATCATTCTCTTCCATCGTCGTTAATCGTCATTCGTGAAGAATTTTGCTCTATCAACTTTTTTCTCGGTTCGTACAATCGGTATCTTTGATTTTTCAGGGGGGAGTTCGAATTAGGAACGTTTAATTCAACGACTCGAAACTCTGAAAAAATACTGTCACGAAAGATCAAAACTCCGAAAGAATACTAACCCAAACAAACCGAAAACTTCGAAAGAATACTAACCCACACAAACCTGAAACTTCGAAAGAATACTAACCCAAACAAACCGAAAACTTCGAAAGAATGCTAACCCGAACAAACCGAAAAATCCGAAATAATACAAACCCAAACAAACTGAAAACTTCGAAAATCACGAAAGATCAAAACTCCGAACGTATTTGAAAATTCCGAAAATCAGAACCCGCTCCCCTTAGTTCGCTGGCGGTACACAAGTAGTGCTGCCATCTGACCGCGTTCTGCTCACTTATGTCACTTATGTTTTTCGGGGTTTTCACCGTTCCGAATATTCCGTTTCATAACCTCAAAATTCGGAGTTTCGAACCGTCGAACTATCCAAAGTTCGCGATTACAAAAATAAGTAAATAAATAAGAAAAAATGCAATCCTTCGATGAATATGTCCTTTCGTATCGACCGGATCCGTTAGTACTACGTTTTAACGCTAGGCCGGTGCCAACGAGCGTCTTTTCGAATCCTTTCGAATGTTGCGTCATTGCGTGTCTTTTGTCCGTCTCATCGGTGCTTAGTTACCATTGAAACGGGACATAATCAGGATCCGGTCGTTAACACCTGAAAACTGGTGTGAGGATGAAATATGACGAGACGCTTTCTCTCGCGAAATGAGGTCGTTTGATCCTCGCGTGATGGCACATTTTGTCCAATTGTTATTGCGCAATGCCTGTTAACAAAATTGTCTCCTTTAGGGTCCCGAGGGGGAGTAGCGATCGCGCAACGTCTTTCACAATATTTTTCTTTTCTTCTTTTCCTCGTTTTTTTGCTTCGCGTTCAAAATCTTTATTACCATAAAGATTTGAGTGGAATCTCGCTTCGGCGAATTAATCGACTCGTCCAATTAATTCAAATTAGTTTGAAACGCTCCTCGTTAATCTTCAAAGCCATTTTTGTTTGTTGTTTTCGAAGTGTGTATTGCCAAAGACCTGAAACGGATGAGGGTCGTCCTTCGTTTCTGGCGCTACCGATCAACGTTGTTCTGTTTTTTTTTTTTGGGATGACTAATTTCTTCTCCATATTAGCTTTCAACTTTTCTACGCGTTTTTTTTCGTGAAATGAAAATTCTATAAATATGTATGAAGGAGAATGATCGACGATCGTGAGTTATGAAATGATTTGCTAGGTCAATGACGCGTAAATAATTTGATATCAATAAAAAATAATAAATTTTGACATTGTTTCTTTAATAATAATTTTTTCATAATTTAACCATTAATAATAATGGTTAAAAATGATTCAAATAGCGATAATTTAATGATTAATTATTAATAATATTATTAATATTTATTATATAATATATACGTTATAATTAAGAGTAATTAACATTATTATTAATAGTTATCGTATAATTTATACAATAATTATCAATAAATTCAATAAATTAAATGCCCCCCCCCCCCCCTTAAGACGCGCTTCAAGGGGGTACGTCGAAAAACGTTTGATCGAACGTTCGGAAATCGCGGGGGAAAGCTGTTTGTTCGCACAGGTTCGAGTCTGAGCCGCGATATCGCTCGTGATCAGAGTCACGCGCGAAGTTCGCCGTCTGGGCATACTGGATGCGCACACCCACGTGTATTACGTATGAGGATACGACACCTCAAACGGGTTGACATTTAACGGATCCTTCCTGGTTCCCTCGTGACTATCTTGCACAACCGAGCTTCGACGATCCCAACGACTAATTCTCAAACTCCCTGGATTCTTTTTCTCGACTTTTTTTTCTTCCTTTTTCTTCGGGCTCGTTCGAACGATCCCGATGCCTGGAATTACGAGCTCGAACTCGACCGATCGATATTTGCATAAATTGTAGGCAAATGTTATCTTATTCTGATTCTCTTATGAAATAAGATCGATCACGATTGAACTTGACGTCTCGATTTCTTTTTTACGGGTATTGCTACAGTTGTGACGAATTCGAATCGGTAAACTGATATTATCAGGAAGTTTGAGGTTATTCACGATAGAATGTTCTCGTACTTGTAAACATTTTATTAAAAATAAGTCTTTTTTTCTTTAGAGAGATCCCAAAAAAATTTTCGTTTTAATTCTTTAAAAATATTTTCTTTTTTATAATTGTTAATAAACTTTCATAAAAAAATATTGAACAGTTTTTTTATAAAAAAAACATTTGTTGGAAGGATTACTGGAAGAAATCTTTTTTTAAATACTTTCATGCACTTTTTTTGGTATTTATTTAATAAAAATGTAGAAACTTCGTTTAGATAATTCAAAAAACTCAAATTTTCTTATTAAAAAAGCTGCCAAACACTAATTATTAGTATTTGATAGCCCCGATTTGGTTATAATTGCATTAAAGTCATTATGATCGTTTGGGTTTGTTTACGTTGGACCCAAGCGTGGCCTAAGCTCGGTAAAAAAATCTTCGCCTGAACGAGAGCGTACATACGATCAGGCAGGGACGAATTTAAAAGATCGAAAACCCCGAGGCAACGAATAAGCGAGGGCCTCCAATTACATCTCGAAAATGATAAGCATCTTTTTTCCAATGTTGAAACAATTGGTTACGAAAGTACAGGATACTTTCTAATAATATACATACATTTCGTAATGTAATTTGAAAAATTCATATATATAATAAAAGAAACAATAATTCCATCGTTACGAAAAAGCAAATTTGTAGGTTATGTTTTCGTGACGAAGAAACTTCAGCTGAAAATTCAGCTTCCCGAATAAATCACTTTTCACGCTGAAAAGTTGTCAACGCATTTTCCGTATTGGTAAATCGATACTTGTCGATCTTTTTAGTCCCGATCGATTAATCAAGCAAATTGGAGCGACTCATTTTCAAGACTGAACACTCAATGATCTTAGTGAACTTTCACCGATCGCTGATCGACTATCAGGATAAAAGTGAACAATTAAAATTTCTCTTTCGATCGTAGCCCAACGTCCGTTACACATTAGTCGAACAATTGGAAAGTTAATAATATCAGTCGGGATTGAGCAGTCATAAGCGAGGAATCTTAGATTTTTCTTTTCGTTCATGAAACGTCACGCCACCACTCCTACAGTGGGAATTCAAGGAAGCTTGAACGAAGAAAATCTTCGACATTTCGTAAATGAAGTTTCGTCAAGAATTCCGTTGTCAGGGGTTCGTCCAACTTTAATTTTTCTTACCTGACAATGTAATGAAAAAGAAACAATATAAATAATTAAATTAAATTAAACAAATTAATGTAAAAATAAAAAAATTTTTAATCAAGAAGTAAATATAAAAATTATTAAAAATTTTTAAAATTAATATAAAAATGAATGTAAACAAAAATTGTTTAAATGTAATAGAATAAATCAAAAGAAAATCTATCGTTGAACCCTCTTACCTGAGAACCGACAGAAACATCTCGGCAGCTCGACAAATTTCCGGCAGTCGATAAGAAAACCTGTCGAAGCTGATGACGAAGAGTTCGGTTATGCGCGAGTTGTCATTAGCTGATTAATTACTCGGTGCAACCATAAAGAGATCGCGAAAAAGGTTAGCTTCGTTAACTTCGTTGTGTACCAAAGGATCGGTCCCGCATCGGTGATCGGAACGCTTTCACTGGGTTTGCCCGGGGTACAAAGGGGAGTAAAAAGAGAAGAGAAAAAAAAGAAGAAATCGAAAACAAAAAAAAAACAAACCCAAACAAAAAAGTCGAAAAGCAAATTTAGGCTCGACTATCGCGATTTACCGGGTGTGAAAAGTCACGTGACGCTCCGAGAGAATTCGCAATCGATTGTGGCGTAACGTTCACCGAAGTCGAAGCGGTACTAAGCCTAGTGCTAGAACGAAAGTACGGTCGATGAGCCTCTTATGGGGATTCGAACGAAGACATGTCCAACGAAGTAACGAGAGTGGGGTCCAAGGAAGCTGGATCGTGACCTGGCGGTTACCATATATCGAACGCACACCCTAACCGTCAAAATCGCTTCGATGCGAGAAAAGAAGAAATCATAAGAAGTTAGAAAAAATGTAAACTTGAGCCAATGCGATAATTGATTAGAGATAAGAGATAACGGACGGCGTAAAACATCTTCAGAAACTCGATTGGTCCAATCTTCGATTTCTCGGCACCGTCGTCGCAGTAATGATAATATTTGGCTTGACAATTGAATATTCAATTTTCGATTAAGCTATACGTCAATTGAAGCAATTATGAACATTAGCCGCGCCTTGTTAGAACTTATGCAACGAAGATCGAAGTTACGGTTCTGACGATGACGTTCCTTCACTTCTTTTTCTTAGGCAACATCCGGAACCTGAAAACCCGAAGGTACGTCAATGTTATTTACCGTTTGACGCAATATTGAAGAAATAAAAAAAAATCGTTTGGATTAGCACTTCCGTGATATTCTTGTTTGCACTTCCGGTGTCTTCTTTTTCTACTGATGAATCCTAGAGGTGTGTCATCGATTGTTAATCAAACGACTGATTTACCGCTGATGTCCCGAAGATACGATGATCAATCGAAGAGATTCGTATCTCTATATGTGATATTCCTATACGTACGATTTTTATATGAATGTCGGTACAACTTTGCCGCTTCCTCGTTCGTATTCTTTGATTTATCAGAATTAGTATTTTTTATTATACAATTATGCGCTCATCTCCTCGTGTGCCGTTTTTTTTTTCATCTTTATATTCTCAGATTTAGCGTCACGCGGTTACGGTAATTCCATCGATTGCGCCAATAATGGAAGTAACGATTTAAAGGTGAATCATTTCCGTTGCTATGCATTTTTTTCCTCCCTAGCAACGGAATACTACTGTTGCTAAGCATTCTTTAGTCCCTAGCAACGGAATGTTGCCGTTGCTATGGAATAGTTTCGTTGCTACGCATTCTTTAGTCCTTAGCAACGGAATATTTTCCCCGTTTCCTAGCAACGGACCATTTTTCCCGTTACTTAGCAACGGAACTTTTATCTCGTTCCCTAGCAACGGAATATTTTTCTTTTTCCTTAGCAACGCAATGTTTACGCAATAAATATCATTCGATGAGCGTTGACCTTCGTCGTACCCGAAAAATCTACTTGACCTTTAAAATCACTTTTACGTTCTAATAAAAAAAGCTCTCAAAACAACCAAGATGAACACTCTAAACGCAAACAGACCACGATGGAACGTAAAATTGCAAATCGTATCTTATTGACTTTTATTTAACCTCCTTTCGTAAATCGGAACCCTCGCTTCGGTATATATACACACATACACACCCATCACGCGTGTATCGATGCGTATGTACGGAAAATGCCTAAAAAAATGGATTCGGGTCAACCGCGGCGACGAGAAGAAAAAAAAAACAGAAAATTAATAACGAGAATTCTAGGGTTGAACGTCATCCGTGTTATCGAGGATAGCGCCGCTGTAAGCGAGATCCCAGTAGTGCTCGACTTGGTGTTTCTTAAAGTGTTCGCGTGCCATTTTTTCGATCGGGCAAACCTTGAATTTGATCTCACCGAAGTGTCGCTGTTTGCTCGTGCCTTGCCACACGAGTACGCACTTGTTCGGAACGTCATTGCCATCGGTGTCCTTGACAATATCTTCCTCCCATTTTATACGGTGTAACATGAGTCGTTGATACTTGCTCAATTGCTTGGCACCACCCTCGACGACGACGACGTTGCAGTCGCGAAACAACATTACGCAACCGGTCAAGTACAGCTGTTTCGCGTTCGTCTCGATTTTGAACTTCTTCGACGCGTTGTTCACCAGATCCCGTATTCTGATAAGCCAAAAAATTTGTTTTTTTTTCCGTTTCGTTTTTGTTTTTTTCTAAGAGGATCGGAAATAGGAAGTCGGAAATTGTGGGAAAAAAAAACGGAGGAAAATGACTGTACCTGTAAACGGCAACGTGAACACCCAATGACGTATCTTCCTTCAACTTTCTTGCTTTTTTCTCCCGTCGCTGATCTGCCGTCAAACGTCTCGCCGCATTCGCGTCTTCGTGAGCCTTCAATCTCTTGGCCATTTGCTGACGCACGTGCGCTTCGATCTTCGTCGGATCTTGAACCGCTTCCGTACCCAAAACTCGCATCAAATTCGATATACGCAATTTTGGCTCCGGCGGTGCTTCCAAACCCAATCTTATTTTTTCCTGCTCCTCCTTCCATGTTTCACGCCGATTCTGACGACGCAACTTTTTTCGCTCTTTTTTCGTGAGAAACACCGGCATGTAGATGGGCTTCATCGGGTCCGCTGGAACATCGAAAGTTCAAGGGAAATAGTTTTCGATTAGAATATGGAGTTATTTTGAAAAAATGGAATCGAATTTCCCTGTCGAAGTTCGCTCTTCCCTTTGCCAAATAAATCAAGTTTAACTTACTCGGTGGTCTCATCTGTGTAGGATGTTCAACCAAATTGGTGATAGCGGAGTTTTTGATGGAACTAGGTTCGTCCTCGGCAGAATAAGACCCATTCAGTATAACGGAGTCCCACCATTCGACGTGTGGAACTTCCTCGCTCTGAGCTTCCGTTTTCGGTGCAATCAGAGCCAATTTCGTGGCCGAGCTGATACCCGTTTTTCTCGCAATTTGGCTAATCTCGTTTTGCAATTTTTCAAGCTGCGCTTTCATCCTTATGCGTTCGGCGATTTGTTGAAATTTGCCCGGTTCGTGAAACTTCAAGGCTCGTTTCCCTCTTATCGCCGGTTTAACGCCGATTCTCGTGTCGAAGAAATGTGTATCCTGTATCTCCTCCGGTCCTTTAGATTCTTGCAACTGGGCCTTGAATTCTTCTCTCTTTTTTGCCCTAATGTTCGCCTTGAGGGTTGGCACGACTTGGGTCAGCTGTACTTCTTTCCCAGTCATATCAACCGTTCTACCAGACTCGTCGAGTATCAGGGGTGTCGGTTTGTCCGGCACGCTCACGTTGTTCAATACTCCCGAATTCAGTTTGTTACGTATTTGTGCCTGGAGAGCAGCAATTTTACGCGCCTTGTCCGAATCCGTTTTGCTCAGTAAACCCTGATTGTACATACTTGCGACGTTCGCCGATTGATCGCGCGCTTTGAACGGTGGTCTTATCAACTGCACGTCCTCCTGCTTTATTGCCTTCAGAGCTCTCTTTCTCTCCTCGATTTCCCGCTGTGCGTTCGCCATCATCTGCTTTATCTGAAAAGTCCAAACGCTTCGGTTCAAATAAAATCAACAAAATTTACAATTCAAGTTCCGACGCGACATTCATTCTTTCCTCATTTACTCGCGTATTGGGATTCAATAGTCGTTCTACGATCTTGAATAGTTTATCAAAATCCCAAACCCAAACAAGTTGTGCTTTCTTTTTATTGCAAAGTTCTTTTTTCATAAACTGCGTTATCGATCAACCGCAGCAATACTTTCTTCCCTTTTATCAACAATTGAACCCAGAAGTAGCGATAACAACATTTAACGTTTAATTAAACGTCAGACTGGAATATTTTTATCACCTTATCGGCGGATAGATGAGTTTCGATGATGGAATCATTTTTGAGTTCGTCCTCCTGGAGTTTCGGTTTCTTCGCCTCCGTATCTTTGTCCTTCGCATCGGAGTAAATGCGCTTTTTACTTTTTTGCGCAGCTTTGGTATCGTCGTATATCGTAAATATCTTTTCCGTGAGTTTTATAGCTTTTTTGTCTTCCAGAAGAGCGGAGAGTTTGTCTGTGGAAAAGTACGAGACGTTAGCGGTGGTCAACGTCTTAGAATATTTTATTATCGAGTTTGGAAAGTAGGAATAATTCGGTGATGTTGTACGGCGCTTACCTGCTGTTTTACGCTTGTCGTAACCCGATGTAATGCAATTGACAGCAGCCGTTACAATGGCTGGCTCGCCAAATCCGAGAAACTTGTGAACCGCCTTTTCGATCTGCGGCTTCATCTCGTCCACCTCCTTCTTCGTTAGATACGACATTTTTTCCGAGCTTGGTTTACGGATATATTTATTTTTATATATCTTCAATGAAACATCCAATAATTAATACATTTTTACTGATTCGAAGGATTCGAACTGGCTTATTTACAGTATAACCTTAAGAGTGAGGTTATGGTTACTACGAAACAATCGACAAGTCTGTTACAACTGAATACGCAGCGTTCAATGTGTCGGCGATAAGTAAAGAAGAATTTTGTTACATTTTACGTTAAGTTTTCATGTTTCGTTCTACACTCTCGCGTTGTTAATATTTTAGGCTGATATAATGAATAACTCGCCAAAACGATTGCACTCGTTTGCACTGAATCCACTGAAATATCGAGAGACGCGCGCCATATATGACCGATGAAAATCGCGTTTTATAGAAGTGTGCGGATTATCGGTCGGAGAAGCCGATATTTCGTTTCTCGTTAAGGACGATAGATGACATCAGCATCTTTTTCTCTGCAGAGATTTTTTCCCTAGGGAAACTGGATTTGGACAACCCTGCGAGCTGCGCTGGTTATTTCCACAGAATAATCTTATTGCGCAGACGCGACGATATTGAATTATCTTTTCCGATCCAAATAATCATCTCGGATTTTTCCTTATTCTAAGTAATAATCTTGGACCGTTTTCTACTCGGAAAAATGAACGAAAACATTTTTTTACTATTTTCTAGATAGTGATATCGATAGTGATATCGAGTACAATGTCTCATTGAACGATCGATTGGAAGTATTCGTCATTGTTTTTTCGCGTGGATTTTCGACCACGTGACGCGTTAGCGGGTTGTTAGGTTAAAAGGGTTCCATAACCTATTCGATGCATTTTCGCTTTCGAATGCAAAGTTTTGTTTACGATCAATCTGAATACAAAGATATGTGAGATCATGTCGTCATTATACAAGTACGCATAAAACAAATGAAACTTTATCGTATTTATCGTACTTTAGCGTATTTATCGTACAAATGTATATTTTTACAGATCAATTTATCCGATCAAATATTTGGCCGATTATCTTGTGAGTTGATTACGATTAAAATGGATCAGAGTATTTTTCGTGAAACTTTATATTACGGTTTTTATTCGATTGCGAGGCGCAAGATATTAGACCGGATGGCCGAGATTTTTTGCACTTCCGTCCCATCAGCATCAACGTCTCTTCCATTCTACACGCGGATAGTTCAGCTATTTTCAAAATTGGCAACACTACAGTCGTCTGCGGTATCAAAGCTGTAAGAAACTTCCAAATATCGAGTTTCTTCCGGACTTCCGATACGAAAATAAATTTTAAATATCGATTTTCAGGAATTGTCAGTCCCAAAAAGCGAAACTCCAGATAAGGGATACGTCGTACCAAACGTGAGTCTCAGGCCGTTGTGTTCCCCAAAATTCAGACCCGGGCCGCCGAGCGACTTTGCCCAAACAGCTTCAAACCTAGTGGACAATATCATCAAAGATTCTCGAGTACTGGATCTGACGAATCTTTGCATATGCAAAGACAAGCTAGTCTGGGTTTTGTATTGCGACATGGAATGCCTCGACTGCGACGGCTCTGTCATAGATGCCTGTATCGGAGCGCTTACTGCTTCATTGGCCACTCGTAAGAACAGCGCTCGAACGTTATACGAAGAATCGTCCAGGCGTCTTTCACAAGCTATATTCCTCAACTTTACAGTAACTCTGCCGAGCGTTCAATACAATCTGGAAACTGGCGCGACTGTAGTTGATCCGAGCCAGAGACATTCCGTTCCCATCAAGAGCCCAATTACTGCCGTTTCATTCGCTGTGTTCAACAAGTAAGTTACAAAGTTGTAAAAAAACGAAAAGTTAAAAAAAATTTTTTCTTTTTTGTTGAAAATGCAGTAAAAATGTTTGTACTTTCTATAGTCGCATACATAAGCAGCGAATAAATTGAACGATTCAATTGAGTAATATACGTGTACGATTTACTATTTCTTTTAGTAATCTTCTCATCGCTGATCCTACGGAGGAAGAGGAAGCGCAATGCTTGACACGATTCACAATTGCTATGGTCGAAGATGACCTTTGCTGTGTATATAAACCTGGTACGCGTCGCACCTTTTTTTATGATACTCATATTTTAATACATACTAATCTAGTCTCCGAGTGAGAACCAGGATTTAGGATTTTAAATGTACGACTCGATGCATCGGATTTTGCGTTTGTTACAGGTGGTGCATCTGTTCCTACGGATCTTTTAGTCAAAAGTTTGACGAAAGCGAGGAAACGAGCCGAACGAATTCGAGAATTGATCGATGCGACAATCACGAAAAAGTAATTCAGTATTGTATAATACAAATACAAATGTACTAGTGAAAGATTTTGTATTAAAAGTCAATACTATATGCATAATGTTTAAAATACGTATTTATTGGTAGATTGACACTTTGAAGTAGAAAAATGAAAAAGGGTTTTTACGTCATGAAAAAAATGGCAATCCTGATTGAATATTTGAAGGAATATCGGTTAATGAATAATTAAAGTTAATAGAGGCAAGTCTTTTTCATAATCCTCAAAAACTCCTCCTGGGATATTTCGCCGTCTCCGTCTCTGTCAGCTTCGTCTATCATTTCTTGAAGCTCATCGTCGGTCAGACTTTCACCCAATTCTCGGGCTACTCTCTTTAAATTTTTGAACGATATTTTACCAGTCGCGTCATCGTCGAACAAACGGAAGGCTTTCAGTATTTCTTCCTTGGAGTCCTTCTCGGCCATTTTTGTAGTCATGAGATTCAAGAACTCCTCGAACGATAATTTGCCCAAACCATCGGGATCCACATCTGCGATGAGCTTTTTTATTTCATCCTTTTTAGGCTCAAAACCCAAAGCTCGAATCGCTACTTTCAGTTCTTTGGTGGCTATTCTTCCTGTCCCATCGGGATCGAAAAGATCGAAAGCTTCTTTTATGTCCGCCTTTTGTTCCTTGGACAGCTCGAACTTTGGAATGTTTTTTTTTCGGTCGGCATTCGTTTGCTTCTTGTTGGTCGATGCCTGTTGCGTTAACGAGACTCGGATCACAAAGCGTTAAGAACGTGTTACCCCAAAAGGTTATTCGTATATTTACCATTTTGATCGAATAGGCCTCTCGTTCGGATCTCCAACTCACCGAAAGCTGATTGAAAAGGTTATTTACGTAATGCGCGAAGAAATGTTACAAAATGTTTATTCGTAACGTAATATGGAAAACATACAACTGTGATATGTATCTAATTGACGTTTTCAGTTGTCAAACTGAGCGTGATACTTAAAGAATACGTTTCCAAGCCATAAAATCATTGAAACAATTGCGAGCGAATAGTTTGATCAATAAACACGCCGGATTTTTCTCTGATGATGGTTATTATCTTTTCCATGGTTTCGAAGTCCTGGCAAAACAAACAAACGTTGCTTATTGTTCCGATAGTAGTTTCAGAACAGACAAATCGCCAATGTTCGGCATTTTCATATTGTGTCAAAGTGGCGCCCTTCCCATGACGGCAGCTGAGACAAGATATCGGATTATTGAGCTTTCTTCGGTTGGTAAGGCAGATTCGTTGCAAGATGGCCTTTATCATTTACGAAACTTTTCGCAACAAAAAATGGCCATTCTTTGTTGCGCCGGATATTTAACAGACCGGTCGATTAAAAAACGTAGAAATCGTACGCGCGTATAGGGACGCGCAGGCGTCCGTAGCGTGAAGCTCCGGCGCACCTATTACCATCAGAGCCGATCACAAACAACAACAAATAGAACTTTCATGGGTGTCGATCTTTTTCGGTAATATATCACAAATAGGTTAAATGACATCGCAAGTACATTATTTTGTAAATGTCAACGTACTTTAAACCGTTGAATACCTGCATGTAATCTTACATATGCGCGTATGAATTTTGATTTTCACCAATGATAACTACCAGCGGTTCATTAAATTGGCCAATTCGGATAGGGTTCGAGAATTCGAGGGCTGTCATTTGAAAAGGTATGAATTGCCCAAAAAAACAACATTAACGAAATTCAAGCAAGCTCAAACAAACCCAAACGCGCTCGAGCACATTAAGCTACTAAGTTTCACGTAAACGAAAAAAAAAAAAAACTATGAAGAGCGTCGATCTTTCGTCCAGCTTTGCAAAATGAACAGTGTCAAATTGGAAGTCCAGTGGTCTCCGATACATCTAAATAAGTTCATAACATGGGGAACGGAGATATGTCTTTACGAAGTTGGTCAAATGAAAGACAGCGTTCGACCGTCCTGTGAGTTATATCTTCTTTTGGTTCAGCTCCGATAGCGATCACCGATAACAACCGATTTCGTTTCTAAAAGTCAAATTTGTTTTGGCTCAGGTCAAAAAATCTCAGATTCCACATTTGCTCATCTATTGGCGACGAACAGCAGTCATCACTACGTCAAATGCATCGACATATATTGCCGTCCTGAACCGGACATTTTGCTAGCCGTTGGTCAAGCCAATGGAAAAGTTTTATTGACCACGTTTGGACCCACGACTTTCGACTCGCAAGGATTGACTGGGAAGGAACTTGGTAAACATTCTTCTACAATTGTATTACACGCGAAGATACAATGAACTTGTAAAATATCGTTTTAACTGGCTAATTCGATGACATTCGTAACGAGCCGATAACATTCTTCCAATCGCCAGGTGATTTTATTATTGAATGTCGCAGCGCCGAAACACGCCCGTCAATGCAACGCGGTAGCTTGGAATCCGGTCGATCCGAACTTAATAGTATCCGGTCTGGACAAATATCGCACCGATCATTCGGTCCTACTTTGGGATATTCAGAAAACGGCTACAACCTCCGACAGAGTTCATCATCACCTCAACATTCAAACCGACACGATAAAGCCCATAGCGGAAGCTGGGGTTTCGGAAACTACCCACTCCCTTGCTTGGTTCAATAACGAATCGCGATGTCTCGTAGCTGGGATAAACGGCAAGCAATTGAAGATCATTGACTTCAGAGGTATTGTGGCGGTTGATGAATCGTATCAGTTTGTTAAAGATTGTATTCATTTCTACCATTATACAGGGTGTCCCACGTAAGAATCTCGTCCGTGAAATGGGACGTTCGAGGTGAAATTCTGAGCCGATATCATATCAAGCATGTATGCTTCCCGGATCAACCCCTGAATTGTTATTAATTTTTAAAGGCAGCCAATCAGGCACGCCCGTTGAGCGAACTCAGCCTCGAAATCATTATTATATTTAGACGTTTAGTGTCATATGTCCATGTTGATGTATTTTTATACCTTGAAGACGCATCCACCATTTCATTCGTCTTAAACTCTCTATTTATAGCGAAAAAACATTTTCTAGAAAAGTTTTTTTGCATGTTCCCAGTCTAATTTTCTACTTTCGGCAAAAACTCGGGCATATTCATAATCAGCGGAAAATTTCCGATAAAACAGACCCTTTTAAGAGTTTAAAAACGGAAAAAAAAATTTTCGACTTCTCTGGCCATTTTTTCAAAATCTCAGAAATCACGGAATTTCAGAAGGTCGTAGGATGGGCTTTTCATATACTATGGAGATTTGTTTAGTGGGTTTGGAAAAGCTTATTGCCTGACTCAAATAATGGGGTTGGATTCATATCGATATCTCTTATAGTTGGAAGTTATAGTATGGAAAAATTGACAAAAATCGATGGTCCAACTTTTAAATTCTGCTAAAAATCGAGAAATCATCGGATGTGAATTATTTGAAAAAAGCATTTTGAAGAGAAAATCACAACGAAGAGATTGAGCACAGAGTGGAGGGCCAAATCCTGAAGAAAAAAAGTTATCGATGATTTAGTGAAAAAACGTATTTTGCCTAAAAATCCAACATTTTTTTGGATTTTTAGGCAAAATACGTTTTTTCACTAAATCATCGATAACTTTTTTTCCTTTAGGATTTGGCACTCCACTCTGTGCTCAATCGCTTCGTTATGATTTTCTCCTCAAAATGCTTTCTTTATGATTAAAGTCCAATGATTTTTCGATTTTTGGCAGAATTTCAAAGTTGGACCATCGATTTTTGCGATTTTTCAAGTGGACTTTCCGGGAAAACTATGAGAGATATCGATATGATTCCAATACCATTATTCAAGTCAAGCAAAAACCTTTTCCAAACCCACCAAATGAATCTCCGTAGCTAATAAGAAGCTCACCCTACGACCTTTTGAAATTTCGTGATTTTTGAGATTCCGAAAAACTAGCCGGGAAAGTCGAAAAATATTTTTATCCGATTTTAAACTCTTAAAAGGGACTATTAAAGCGGAAATTGTTTGCTGATTACGAATATGCCCGAAATTTTGTCGAAAGTACAAAATTAGACTGGGAAAATGCGAAAAAGCTTTCTAGAATATTCTTTCGACATTTTTCCCTATAAATGGAGCGTTCAAGGCGAATAAAATGGTGCGTTTGTCTCGAAGGTATAAAAATACATCGACATGGACCTGCGATATGACACTAAACGTCTAAATATAATAATTATTTCGAGGCTAAGCTTGCTCAACGGGCGTGCCTGATTGGCTGCCTTAAAAAATTAATAACAATTCAGGGATTGATCCGGGAAGCATACGTACTTATATCAATCCCCTCAGAATTTCACCCCGAATCTCTCATTTTACGGATGACATTCTTACGTGTAGAGTTCACCTGAAAGTATTAAAAATCGTTAAGAAGATTGAAAGGTGTATCGTATTGGATTCGCAGACTCGGTAAAGGTGGTAAACGCGACACCAACGAAAGCCGTTTACAGCGTATCCGTGAATCCTCACAACGATTTCCACATCGTCTCCCACGTGGAGAATCAAATAACGATATGGGATACGCGTTATTTCGAAAAGCCGGTGCTCACGTTACCGCAGGCAAGGCAAATCAGTAAAGTCTTGTGGTGTCCGACTCGTCACAATCTCTTGGGTACGCTGCAAAAAGACTCGGGTACGTGAAATTTTTTACAAAGTTACGAGTGATTTGGGTCAACTTGCCAAAGATCTAGGTCAACTTGCCAAAGATCTAGGTCAACTTACCAAAGATCTAGGTCAACTTACCAAAGATCTAGGTCAACTTACCAAAGATCTAGGTCAACTTACCAAAGGTCTAGGTCAACTTACCAAAGATCTAGGTCGAGGTAATCGTGATTGAGGTCAACTTCTGATTCTTCAGGTTCGCTGCACCTTCACGACATTCAACATTGCGGTGTCGGAGGAAGCGAAGAAACCGAGCCCGGTGCCCTGGAACGGACCGTAGCTCCGCCTTGGTCCAGTCCAACCAGTTTTTCTTGGCATCCTACACACGTTAACAGACTTTTGGCTGTATCGCCGCAAGGTCACTATTACGAAAATGTTTTTTGTTCGATACGAGCAGAACTTTGCCAACTTAAAAATTGACAATGAACCAACGAGATACAACCAATTTGCAGGTCTCACCGATTACACGGTATACGAAAGGATAACGGTAAATTGGTCGGCGCGTTCGCACTTGGCATGGAATCATGCTTCAAAGTCATTCAAATACGTTAGCAGTAGTGACAGCATGTACAAAGCATTCGACGACATATCGGTTCTAACGAAAACTAGGGCTACGTCCGAGTACGGTTTACTCGTAAGTTCCGTTTCTTCACGAAGCTTTTATTCCGTCAACCGGAACGTACCATAAAATGGGGAAAAAATGGTTGAAAATAACGTCACGTTCG
Source organism: Ophioninae sp. B BG-2022a (assembly GCA_030522765.1). Lineage (NCBI taxonomy): Eukaryota > Metazoa > Arthropoda > Insecta > Hymenoptera > Ichneumonidae > Ophioninae sp. B BG-2022a. Next base: position 23,160 of record JAPYZJ010002284.1, read on the forward strand.
TTTTTTTTTCTTTCACAGCCGGAATTGGCCCAAAACGGTGAACTAGCGGAAAACGAAACCTTGAAGAATTTGTGGCAATGGTTGTATCTGAGTCGTTCGTTGGTGGAAGATGGCTCCATACCCAGTACGGAAAATAAACATCCGGGTGTTAGGTAAACGCATCTAAATAATTCAGTAAAGTTAAGGACATGTCGAAGACGTACCACGTAACACACGAGTACGAGAGAGATAGTCGAAATTTAAAAATCGCTATTTCTCAAGGACGATACATTTTAATCGTAAAATTCAAGCATCTATTTCTGTCTCCATGAATTCTACAAAGATTGATGCTCGATTTTTGGCAGTAAACTTAATAGACCCTGAGAAAACGGATTTCGAAAATTTGTGAGGTTATGTCGATGTTCGTCATCCTCTTAAATCCTCCTACCGGTGCAATGAATGACCGATTTTTGCGATTCGTTTTTCAGGAACGTTTTGAAACTCGATAGCCAGCAAAACGGTGGAAATGGGTTCATCAAATCGGATCTCATTCAACGACCCTGGACGGATATCGGTTCGAATCACACCGCGAAGATGTACAGGTACGAGTTAATGACAAATTAAATATTTATTACTCATATTTCTTGACTGAGGTCTGAAACAAAAATTTATCTTGCGCAGATCGTCCGATCGCGACAAAGCTCTTCAATTGTGCGGATGGAGATTCGACAAGGAATCGAACGCGTTGTACAATAATTTATTCCTCGAACGTTTGGAGAGAGAGGGAGCTTACGCCCGCGCAACCGCGATATCAGTCTTCAATTTGTGTCTTCGACAAGCGATCGAGATATTGAATAGAGGTGCCAGCAGAATGTCGATGTCGACCAATTTAAATATCGTAGCGATGGCGCTATCGGGATTCTCGGAGGATCGCAACAGCATGTGGCGAGAATTATGCCTCAAATCGAGGTCCCAACTTTCCGATCCGTATCTCAGATCAACGTTCGCTTTTTTGACTGCGGACAACGACTCGTATGAGAACGTACTTGTAAGTTTTGGAAACAATGAAAATTTATCGGCCGAGTTGACACTTTTGGAATTTTCGAATTATTTCCATTTGAAAAATCCATTTTTCCAAAAATCAAATTCTTGTTTTTAGTATTTATATGAAATATTTTTGTAGAACGAAAATGGTATGGCGGTCGAAGATCGAGTAGCTTTCGCTCTCATGTTCTTATCGGACAACAGGTTATGCGAATACCTTAAAAAGCTTACGCAGAAGCTGACCGAAGAAGGAAACTTGGCGGGATTTTTGCTTACGGGTGTGTATTATTTCGCCTCCTTTTTTCTTAATCCCCCTTAAACTTCAGTTGCTTCAAGCGACGATCGATGTTGTTCAGGTTTTCAAAGAATTTTGACAAAAAACAACAAATTACTGTTATTTTCACTTTCCAACTTTTGAATTGATGCAATGTTTGCAGGCGCGAGTCTCGATGGCATTCAACTGTTGAATCGATACTTGGAAATCACCGGGGATGTTCAGAGTTGCAGTTTGATTGCCATTCGAGCTTTATCGGCCCAATTACTACAGGAGAACCAAGTGCAAGTGTGGATCGCGAGGTAATTCCTGTCGCATGGCATAAACTTCATATTCTTCTTTTTTTTGTTCAATCGGCAATTAAATAAAAAATCGATTACGCTTTAGTTACAGGGGATTACTCGACGCCTGGAAAATGTGGAACGAACGAGCGCACTTTGACATAGCTATGAGATCCTCGACGAACGAAAAACCGCCTCAACAAGTTTACATATCTTGCAATTTTTGCGGCAAAAGTATTTCGGCCGTAATGCAAGGACTGAGCAGAGCTCGCGGGCCGTTTGGCAGGCTGGGCAGTACATCGAACAAATTGAAAGTAATGTTCGCGATAAATCGAGAATACGAGGACATTCCGATCCTCGAAAACTTCCGGATTGTGTATTAAGTTTGATCGACATTTTTCTTTTCACGTTTTTCTACGATTTTAGATGTCCTCGTGTCCGAACTGTCGAAAACCATTGCCGCGTTGCGCGATTTGCCTGATGCACATGGGAACGGTCAGTGGATTGCAAATGACAACTGGTAGCTCGAACAGAGCCGAAGACGACGGTAAACTCACGGAGTTCAGCAATTGGTTCACCTGGTGTCAAACGTGCAGACACGGTGGACACACCAATCACATAACCCATTGGTTTCGGTAATACAAAAAAAAACATTTTTTTTTGGGTCTGATAGGAAACACGAACGTCGATTGACCAGAAGGTTCCAGATTCCGAAACTACAAATTTCGGAATATTCAAATTCGGAATTTTGAGCCTTCTTGATTATAATGTTTATCGAAGTTCGATCTGAGTTTACTCGTGTTTATTCCTAAATGCAACGATTCAAGTTTTCTCTCGTCTTTGTAGGCAACATTTGGAGTGTCCGGTAACGTCGTGCACCTGTCGATGTTTCTCGCTGGATGCGTCGTGCACTTTAGGTCTTAAGATAACGTAATTATATCATGGAAGGATGGTATCAATAAATGTTTTACAAAAGGTGAACTCTCGTATTATTTCTGCGACATACAATCTGTCTTTTATATTTTATGAGAATGTACAAAAATTTGTAACGTACCTTTGGAAAGCAAAAGTACAGAAGAGACTCGAACCAGCGATAATAAGTTGTCCCTCGTCGGCTCGTTAGTATTCCCCGTTGTACTCGTAATCTCTACTTTGAATAAACAGCTCGGAAAGTTTCTTACAGTGTAGGAAGAAGTTACGCTTGAACGGTAAGTTCAATCTCCTGGATACATCGATCAAGCTCGCTTGTCCAATTGCCATTTTTTGTCGTGTAGCGCGAATAGAATGGTTATCAGATTGTTGTAAGTCTTGGCATCTGAAAAATAATGTTTTCAATGTATTTACGGTAGTCCTCTCGATGCAGACTAGTAATGTAGCGAGAAATGACAAAATGATGATTTTCCGAGATCACAAATATTACAGTTGAAATGAATTAATATAAAGTAATATTAGAAAGCGATCCTTATTTCATATCGGTGACGATAACGAATAGATACTCACCAAAGTTTTGGGAACCTTCGGCATCAAAGTGGACGTACTGATCAGCATCCAGAGTTCCTTTGGATTTAACTACACCCCAAACTTCCATTATCCCGTCAGCGGCACCATCCAGGGGAGTCGGTATCGTCGCGTTGATCTTGACGTTATCGGTAGTCATGATCTCGACGCAATCGCCATTGCTGTTCACCTGTGACGTCAGAAACAAAAACGGACTATGAGGTACTTCAGGATTCATCGATCAATCAAACTGCCATTGGTAAATAGCGATTGAGGTTAACCTACTTTGATTAAGTTTCCAACGATGATAACGTTCTTTCCTGTGTACTGCGACATCATTTTGCCCAGAATTCGGGTTCTGGGTATCGGCGTGGGCAAGGACATCGTTGAAGTTTACGAATTTCACACAAGTATCGTTATTTGAGGTTATGTTGTCGGCGTTCGATCGTTCGCGGACTTTGTTGGCGGTACCAGAGAACATAGATTTACATGGAACAACGGCGCTTATGGGCGCGCTTGGCAGAGTTTTCGTGGGGTTAGTTTAGTTGCTACCCCATCCGACGTCGC
>JAPYZJ010002285.1:0-21573 GCA_030522765.1 Ophioninae sp. B BG-2022a
GTCGATGTATGACGAACCCGTGACCGTCCAGAAAGTGGGCGGCTGGTTGACATCATTGTGCAAGGTGTACCCAAACCGACGGATGAGCCGCTCCAGTTTAGCACCGCGCCTATCCGTTGCCTGAGCTCCCCAGAGGGGGGAGCGGGCGTTCGCGTCTAACCCGTCGAGTACTCTCTGCCCCCTCAGAGTACGAAGCACCGTCTCTAGGTGTCTGACGTGCTCCTCGAGCTCGTCGCTCCCCTGGAACTAGTGAGATATGACATAGAACGAGAAGCCGGGTGCCAGGACTTCGGCACAAACGCAGTGCGTCGTGCTGAGCTGCGAGAGGAAGATAACCTGGAAAGAGGGGTTGCAAACCGCGACCGCCGTCCAGGGACGTTCCGAGCGGGCGGCCACAACCCTCATTCCAGTCCCTAGTCCGTAGAAGGTGTGGCTCGTGCCCTGGCGACGGACTATCGTTCCTGCAAAAGCAGGATGTCGAGTCGCCTCTGGACAGCGAGCGAACGCACCTCACACGAAACGACAGCCGAACGCCCGGCGTCCAGCTGCATCACCCCAATCTTCGCGAAAGCTCGGCCGCCCGGTGCGGCCACATTTACCGCGACCTGCCTAACAGGGGAGGTGGGGGGGTTCACAATGATCGCGTTTACTGCCGTTTCGCGCTCGACCACGGTTGGTCGGTCTACTTGCCTAACTTCCCTAGCCTGAACTTTTTCCCTGTCTCTATCGATGGCATTCGTGCCGTTAGGGGTGTTTTGGATAAGATCTTATCCAAAACACCCCTAACGGCAAGAATGCCAAACTTCTCATACCGGGCTCGGTCATCTACTCGTTTGGCAACCGGTCGGCAGCGCGGGGTCCTTGGGGGCGTCCTCAATGGAGACTTCAGACGCGCGCCCGACTCCAGCACCGCCTGACCGGTGCACGGACTCACGACTGGGCCCCTCACTCGTCCATCTACAGTCACACCAACATTCACGCCAGTTTTGATTTTTCCCATTACTATTCCCACGAGACTGGCCGGAAAGAAAGTCGACCCAGGCCGAGCCGCTTTACCTGGGCAAGCGGTGAATACTCCGAGGGGCCCCCAGGTACCCCGGAGGTTGGTGAGCTAGAGACTGGGCCTTCCCCCCAGCCAGGACCGCATCACCGACGCGCAGTGCCACGTGCAAGCACGGGAACACCGCTCGCCAGACGCCGATGGGTCGTTGCGACGCCCCAAAGCTTCCGGTGTACTTTGCTAAGGATCCCACGGACGCGACTCCCCGTACTGCCTCGCTGGACTCAGCGGGACAGCCCCTGAATTTACCTGAAAATAAAGATAATATTAAACTTAAACCGTATGGCACCCGGTTCCGGGCCGTCGCTGTGGCTGAAGGCCACAACGAGACCGGGCCCGGGATGCCTACCTGTAAATAAAATATAAGATTATTAGCAGGATGGCGGGGGAGAAAGGACGGTAGGTGCGGGATGAGGAACAATCATCCGCGGTGGACAGTGGACATAGGAGATCGTGAGGATCCGATAAGCATGATTTCCTCCAAGGAAGCCTTTGATTGCTTTGTGGCTTTCGCCGAGCCGGCCTTCGACCGCAGAAAGGAGCTGATCGCTGCTGCTGATGGTGGGAGTCCGGCGCCCGGCGCCGATTCAGCCGCTGAGCAGGAGATGTGCCGTTGTACCTGTGTCTATGTTTACATTTATGTCTATGTGTGCATTTATATTTATATTTATATTTATATATTTGTTTATATATTTATATTTATAATCACGGCAATGTATGCTTCCATGGCGAATTTTATCTTTACACATTTATATTCGGTCGGCACCGGCACCAAGTCCCGAACTGTTTGATTACTATGATTTTTATGACGACGACTTGACCCGGGTTTTATTGTTGCCATGGACACGCTTCGGAAATTGGAGTCTGCCTCCACATGGCGGGGACGGTAACGCAGAAAACTTTCTGCGGCTAAGAGACTCCTGCAGGATTAATTGTATTCAGAATTCATTGACAAAGAAACAAACCAAATTTTTAGCCTTACTCGCATCAAGGTGCCGAAGAGCGTAGGCTCGAAAGCCACACGTAAATGGATCTAATAATAATGTTTCCATTTTGGTCCGTCAGGGGCTGTACCGTCGCATGCGCTGGGCCAGTACGGGGAGTCGCGCCCCCGGGGTCCTTAGCCAACTAGACAGTAGGCCTGGTGTGCGTTAGCAACGACCCGTCTGAGCCTCCCGAGCGGTTTCCGCGTGCTTGCACGTGGTTTCTACGCGGGGGTCATGGGTGGTATGCGCGCTGTCGGGAGCGGGGGCCACGGCTTAATCGCCCTGGCTGCGAGGATGACAACCTTTTCAAGAATCTCTATCCGCAAGCTTAGGTGGGAGGCGATGGGGTCCTGGCTGGGCGGGTAGCCCAGTCGTTAGCTCACCATCCTTGGATACCTGGCGACCTCCGGTGATATCCAGCCTTCCCGGTGCCTAAGGGAGTATGGTTCGGGTGACGTATAGATCGTCCCGTTTATACATTTCCTGATGTTTCGCGCCATCAGGAGTAAGAACCAGATGATGCACAACACAACCAAAAACAAAAACAACGGCGGAGGAAGGGAGAGAGGGCGGGGAGGGGGAGCGTCCGGGCTGGCGTGTCGCCGGCTGTCGGGGCGACGGGTGGGGGTGTCGGCGGTGGGGTTGCCGGCGGGGGGATGTCTGGGCCTGCGGGTCCGTCATCGCAGGATGATGGTGGGCCTGTATGTTCGGGCGGGGTGGCGCAGGAGCGTTCGGGGTCGCGGTCGGGAGGAACAGCGCGGAGAGCCCAGTCTGGAGGACGCGTGGGCACTCGTGCGTCCGCTGGTGGACGCGCAATGGCGGATGTGGGCGGGGGGACGATGATCCCCGGCGCTGGTCGCCGGGAGACCCGGCGACGGGGGGTATGCCGTCCGCGGCCGTGGGTGTGCAGTCGGGTGCCCCGGCTCTCGAAGTTGATCTCGACTTAGAGATGGTGGTCGCGGAGTCGCGGCGGCGGGCAGCGTTGTCTCCGCTTGTGGATGGTGCGGAGGGTGTCCCAGGTTCACCTGGAAAGAGAAGGAGGACGGCGGTGGAGGTGGCTGGGCGCGATGATGTCCCGGATGTGTGGGAGTCAAGAGCCAGTGAGGAGTTGGCGGCGATGCGGCGGACCGGAGGCAAGCTGAGGGCGTTCTTGTTAAAGGAGGCCAACAAAGTCTCGAAGAGCGAAACGGAGTTCGTGCTCGGCTGTGTGGCCGCGTACGAAGAGAGATTGATGAAGATGGTGGCCAAGAACGAGCGGCTGCTTGGCAGGCTCGAGGAGTGCGAGAGACGTGAGTCGAAGCGTGCGGGCCTGTCAAGAGAAGACGTGCGGGTCGAACCGGTTGGTCCCCGATCCTAAGCATCAGTGGCGTCGGCGTGGGCCATCCCGGCTGATGGGCCTGGGCGTGGCGTGGCGTCGTCGACCTTGGCGGCTGCGGTGCCGTCGCGGGCGGCCGCGTGTGCGGTGGTTGTAAGGCCTATTAACGATGAGGTAAAGCTGCCCAATGAGCAGGTGAAAGAGAGAATCATGCAGAACGTGAGTCAGAGTGTGAATGTGCGAGTTCGTCCGGTGCGAAAGACTAGGCGTGGTGTGGTCGCTATCGAGACCGTCAGCGAGCATGGAGTACGAATGCTACAAGAGTGTCCGCAGTTCTCGGAGGCGGGTCTACAAGTGGACCTGCCAAAGAAGATTGGGCTCAAGCTCCTGATGTTTGATGTTGCGAATGAGATAACGAATGAAAGGCTGATGAGTTAATTGTATGAGAGAAACCTGAAGGGACGAGTGAGTGAGCAAGACTTCAAGGAGAGTGCAAGGGTAGTGAGTCGGAGTGGGAAGACAGGTGTAGCCTGCTGCAACGCAGTATTTGAGTTGAGTGCGAAGGCAAGAGCGATTGTGTGTGAGGAAGGGAGAGTGTTTGTGGAATGGAAGGCGTTCCGAGTGAGAGATTTTGTGCGTGTGATGAGCTGCCATAGGTGCTATGCCTATGGCCACATGATGCGTTAATGCAATGTGCAAGAGCGATTGTGTCTGAGATGTGGAGAGGCTGGCCATCGGGCCAGCGCGTGCAAGGGTGAGTGCGTGTGCCGGAACTATAAGATGAAAGGGAATGAGTGTGCCCACTCGGTTTTGTCGGCGCAGTGTCCGGAGTATGTGAGAGCGGCTGAGAGAGAGAGAGGCCGAAAATCTGGAATAGCTGAGTGCGTGAATGTAGTGCAGGTGAACTGCTAGCGTGCGTATGCTGTTATGTGTAATTTGGGTGCCACTTTGTGTGAGCGTAGAGTGCGTGTAGCGCTGCTCCAGGAGCCCTACGTGACGAATGGACTGGTGTATGGGCTGCTCTAGCTATGAATGTTTATGCGAATGTTGGTGAGAATGAAAAGGCACCCATTGTTGTGAATGAACGGACGATTGAATCTGTGTGTGAGAGAGTATACAGATTAGTTCGGTGTGTGTGTGTGTGTGTGTGTGGCTGCAGGGCGGCTGCAGAGTGATGTTCGTGGTGTCCGTGTACTGCCGGTGCGGAGCCGATACGGTCCCTATCTAGCATACGTGGTCAGAGTGCGTGTGGCCGCGGGGGGCAAGAGGCTCCTCGTTGGCATGGATGGAAATGGGGTGTCGCCCCTGTGGTATAGCAAGGGCGACCCAGGGTGAAGGGAACGGCGTGTGAGTGGTGTGGCTCTGGAAGAATAGATATTGGTAAATGAAATGACTGTGTTGAATGAGCCGAGTGAATGGTATACGTTTGAGGGTCCGACCGGGAAAAGCCACATCGATGTGAGTCTGGTGAATGAAGTGACTGAGGGGCGCCGGCATGAGTGGAGTGTGAGGAATGACTGGGGATCAGCGATAAAAATGTGATCCTGATCTGTGTGCGTTTCGAGAATGTTGGTGTGGGTGTGAATGAGACGGCGGCCGGGCGGGGTTGGGTCTTAGCGAATGTGGATTGGGAAGCGTATGTGAATGATGTTAATGAGAGTGCGAGAAACGAGGGAATGGACTTGATAAACGAGATGAATGTGGATAGATTGCTTGCGCGTGTGATGACATGGATCCTGGGTGCGAATGCCCGCTGCATGAAGGAGACAGTATGCGAGCGTGTACGGCGAATGAAGTGGTGGACGGATGATCTTGAGCGAATGAAGAGAGCCGTTGGCAGGTCGAGGCGGGCCTGCCAGCGTGCCAGAAGGACGTATCGTGAGTATGAAAGAAAGAGGGATGTATATCGGAGAGAACTTGCGAAGTATAAGCGTGAGATTCAGCGAGTGAAAGAGGATAACTGCAGACGTTTTGTCGGTGTGATGGGGAACCAGGATCCGTGGGGTGATGTACCCCACGGGTACAAGATATGTATGGGTAAGCGTGAACGGAGAAGTCTGAGTTGTGTAAATGTGCCGGGTGGTTATACTACTACCTGGCGAGAGACTGTGGATGTGTTGTTGGACAGATTCTTCCCGGCCGCGGGTGTGGATGTGCCTGGAGTTCGCTCGCCATTGGTGCCCCGGAACCGGGCAGATGCGAATGAAGTTGCGGGTTGAGATATGAATGTGAATGTAAATGGCAATGAGACTGAGGCCGAATTCGAATGGAGAAAGGTGGCATCAGCGATAAAGTGTATGAAACTGCGTAAGTCACCTGGTTTGGATGGAGTGTGTACGGAGATGTTGCGTATGATTTAGAGAGCGATTCCAAAATGGCTGAAGAGAATGTACGATTTATGTCTGCGTGTGGGTCGCTTCCCCCATGAATGGAAGTGTGTGTGATTGGTCGTTCTCTTGAAGTCGCCCGATAGAGTGAGGTTGGATTCCGAGTCGTCTCGCCCGATCCGCCTCCTCTCAATCTTTGCGAAAGTGCTGGAGATAACGATGGTTGGGCGAATGGAACGACGCGTGGTTGGTAGGACGTGTGACGCGCAGTATGGGTGTGTGAAGGGTAAGTCTGTTCAGCATGCATGTGAAAGAGTGAATGGTCACGTGAATGTATGTGAGAATAAGTATGTGCTTGGTGTGTTCATTGATTTTAGAGGTGTGTTTGACGACCTGGCGTGGCGCTGTGTGATTGATAAGCTGAATGAATGGGGATGCGAGGAGCTGAATCCGTGGCGTGATTATTTCTGTGAGCGAAGTGTGTATGTGTGTGACCGGCGCGAATGAGACAGTATGGAAGCGTGTTCAGCGGGGCTGCCCGTAGGGGTCCATCTGCGGGCCATTTACATGGAACCTCATGATGGACTCTCTGCTGTGGCGGCTCCGCGAGCAGGAGTGTATGGCTGTTGCGTATGCAGATGACCTGGTGTTGTGTGTGAATGGATAAAGCCGAGTGGTGCTGGAGGAAAAGGCGTGTGAATGGACGCGTACGGTGTGTGAATGGGGAGAGAGTGTGGGCGTGGATGTTAACTGGGGTAAGACGGTGATGATGTTGATGGCAGGGTTTTTGAGTGCGAAAAAGTGACCAAATGTGCGTGTGAATGGTGAGAGTGTCAGGTATGTTGAGAGTGTGAAGTATTTGGGCATGTGGATGACCGAGCGAATGGGCTTCAGGGTACACCTGGAGTGCATCAGGGAGAAAATGTTGCGAGTAGTTGGGAAAATGAGGCGAGTGATGAGGCATAAATGGGGTTTGCGTCAGAGAGTGATACATAAGGGTATCTTTGCAGCGTGTGTGTTGTTTGGTGCGAGTGTGTGGGAGGATGTGTTGCGATTTAGGTATGGAAGGGATGCAGTGAATAGATATCAGCGTGTGGGTCTGTGTGCGGGTCTGAATGTGTGTCGGACGGTCTCGACGACCGCTCTGCACGGTCTCATGGGAGATCTCCCATGGGACCTGGAATGCATGAACCGGAGTGTGTGCCTTAGGTATAAGAATGATATGGGTCTGCGAGTGAATGATCTGGTGAATGAGGATGAAGTTCGCGGCATGAATGTGGATTAAGTTAAAGTGTTGGTTAATGAGCGCGTGAATGAGGAATGGCAGGGACGATGTGATGCAGAAACGAAAGGGCGTGTAACGTATAAATGGATAAAGAATGTCAAGATTGCGAGTAAGAATGAATGGTTTGACTTTGGAATATTTGCGGGATTCCTGCTCACTGGACATGGTAGTATGAATGCATTTCGGCATAATAGGGGACTGAGTAAGAGTGCGAGCTGCGTGTGTGGACATGAGAATCAGGATTGGAAGCATGTTTGGAGTGAATGCCCAATGTATGATGTTCTGCGTGATTTGAATGCATGTGGTGTGAATGTGGCAGCGAATGGAAAGGTGGATGTGAGTCGAGTGCTGGAATGTAAGGAACGATTTGAACGTCTGCGTGAGTATGCGAGGGATGTGCTTGCGAGAAGAAGGTTGAATGTGCGAGTGAATAAGTGAAAAGGAATGTGTGTATGTGTGTGTGTGTGTGTGTGTGTGTGGTTCGTGAAAGTGCGACTGAATGTTCGAATAGTGGTATAAGTGCGTTTGCACTTGATCCGCCGGGACCTCTCGGGGTCCCGGCGGGTGAGCTGCGTTCCGTCAGGTCGGGTAGCAGCCTGCAGAGCTGTTAGGGTGTGGTGAGTCACCCGTCTCAACGAGTAGCTTGCACTCGGTACCCGCATCCTGGGTGCGAACTGGTAGGTATCGCAATAGCGGGGCCGCGTTGATTGGGCGTTCTCCTGATACCGCGCTCGTGGGGGCCGTGTCGTTAAGGTCGACTGCCAGGTACTGCACGCTAAATACTGACGACATATTCTGCTCCCATTTTGGTTTTTGATCCCTCTATGAGAAAAATCGACTAAGTCCAAGAAATGCGCGTCAAAGACAAAAAATCGACCAAGCCCAATCAGCGCCCGTCGATGAAACGAACTTTCGCTTCACGACGGGCGTTGCTTGGACTTGTTCGAGTTTTTGTCTTTGATGCGCATAGCTCGGACTTGGTCGATTTTTCTCATGGACGCGCATTGTTTGGAATTAGTAAATTTTCGTCCTCGACGCACATTTCTTCGTCGATTTCAATGCAACGCGAACAACATGCGCTATAACGCAAACACCGTTGGGGTCTCGTCTATCCGACAAGACGAATCCCCAAGCCAAGGGCTGAGTCTCAACAGATCGCCGCGGGGTAACTGCTCTACGGAGTACAACACCCCGCCAGGTACCTAAGTCGTCTAAAGACGATTCCGAGTCTCGACAACGAACTTCAAAACCCATTATCGACCTTTAGAAGCTGAGGCGACGTACGGCAAGATTCCGTAGTGGCCGTGGCGCTCCGTAAGGCAAACGGGGGTCGTGCGATGACGTGTCCGTGAACGCACCCACATAATAGAATTACATTGTTTTGAGCCTTCCGACTCACAAGACTCCTAGTGATATCGTTGCATCCTTTGACTAGAAAGGATACGGGCTTAGAGGCGTTCAGGCATAATCCCACAAATTGTAGCTTCGCAACACCGGCCGCTCGACCGAGTGCGTGAACCAAATGTCCGAACCTGTGGTTCCTCTCGTACTGAGCAGCATTACTATCGCAATGACGAGTCATCAGTAGGGTAAAACTAACCTGTTTCACGACGGTCAAGACCCAGCCCACGTTCCCTGTTAGCGGGTGAACAATCCGACGCTTGGCGAATTTTGCTTCGCAATGATAGGAAAAGCCGACATCGAAGAAGCAAAATGCAACGTCGCTGTGAACGCTTGGCTGCCACAAGCCAGTTATCCCTGTGGTTACTTTTCTGACACCTCTTGCTGAAAACTCTTCAAGCGAAAAGGATCTATAGGCCGTGCTTTCGCAGTCTCTATGCGTACTGAACATCGAGATCAAGCCAGCTTTTGCCCTTTTGCTCTATGCGAGGTTTCTGGCCTTGCTGAGCTCGCCTTAGGACACCTGCGTTATTCTTTGACAGGTGTACCGCCCCAGTCAAACTCCCCACCTGGCAGTGTCCTCGAATCGGATCACGCGGGAGTATGATCGGCGATCGGTCTGAGCCTCACGCTACTCTTATACGTTTGGCTCTAGAACACCGTGACAGCCAGGGACCAAAGTCCGAGGCGCACGCACTCCGCCTAACCGAGTCAGTAGAGAAACCATGAAAGTAGTAGTATTTCACCGGCGATGTTGCCATTTTATGCTACACCTCTCATGTCTCCTTACAGTGCCAGACTAGAGTCAAGCTCAACAGGGTCTTCTTCCCCCGGTAATTTTTTCAAGCCCGTTCCCTTGGCAGTGGTTTCGCTAGTAAGTAGATAGGTACATTTAGTGTAAAGGTCTCCAACACGAAGGTCAACGACCTACACATCCTAATCTCTACAGATATACGTAAAATTAATGCTATCTTATATTCCTACGATCCAGACTTCGTTATGCCGGAAGTGGTGTGCAGCCGGTTTATACTGTGCTGGGTTCGCAATCAGATCTCTTTTTGCTGCCTTTACCGTGATTCTGCCACCCGAACGATCCTTTCTGCCGTCAGGGCGGAATCCTTCATTCTCTTCGTGCACACGGAACACGTCGCGGCCGTACCGGGCCGAGCCCGTCCCCCTTCGAGGGTAAGGACGCACCACCGCAGGCGGGTAGTCACAGACACCGTTTAATGCGATAGCGACCCATGGGCACCGTGAGGCACCGAAGTCGCGTTCTCGTCCGCAACGTACCCAACCCACTGAGCCTGGCTCGAAGAGCACGCCGAGTCGTGCTCTCCTTTAGGCCCCGGCGTGCGTTCAATAAATCGGCGGAACCCCTCCTGATAAACTAAGACCGCATTCGCGTGTGCATAGACGGGATGGATGAATCGTGAAGTTGTGCGGGTCCACCCGCCTATCGCTGGAAGAGCCCGATGTACTCTCCAGCTAGGCACCGCGGGACGTACAGTCTTCTACCTGACTCGCAGGCCGGGACACAGGTCCTGCGTTACTAAGCTATCCGGGTGTCGGCTACCCCGCACCGCTATACTTGTTCTGTATTCTTTTCCGCTTTACCGCGTCCTCAACCCAACCCCCGCGGCGTTAGACCAGGCCCCTAGACCCCCTCAGCGCCCTTTCACCAAAGGGCCTCGCGACAGCAATCAGCGAAGACGGAGAAAGCCCCGGAACTGGCCACCAAGTCGTGGGCCGCCAGAGGCCAACCCCTCTCGCCGATCAAGGCGCGCAGAGCGACTCTCTGCGGTTCGAAGTGGGGGCACTCGAGGAGGAAGTGCTGAGCCATGTCCAGCCACCAACAGCCGCACTCCTCCTCCCCGACTAGATTGAGCGACGCGAGACGCGCCTCAAAGTTGCCGTGGCCGGAGAGATACGTCGTGCTACAGTGGTTCGTCCGGACGGAGTCAGCCCTCATGCGATCGGGTACGCTCCCGAAGAAGGCAAATGTGGTACGGCATTTGCTGGAAGATAGCCAGGCGGCCTATCACCTGTTATATGCCTCGTCCCTAATTCTATCTACCGTGTTGTCCGTTACCGCTGGAACTACTATCCCATTTATCTCGGGGTCCTTCCCCTTTTTAATCTGATACCTAGCCCTAGTCTGTTCCAGCAGGACGAACACCGAAACAAACCCTGCTATAACGCACGACGTGACGTACGATATAGTACGATACGCTCCATTGACCGCGATAAGCGCGAGTGTCTGGGCGCTCCTAAGTCCGCGAAGATCAGACCCCTTGCAGAGGTCCGACCATCCGGCGGCGGCCTACGTGGCGGAGCCTATCGAAGAGGGATGCGCTCTTCTTTTGCAGATAAGCGCAATGGGAGCTAACTCCGAGTTCCTTGTCAAAATGGACACCGAGATACCTAACGATGTCTTAGAAAGCTAGTCTGTCTGCATACCCTATACGGATTACCGGGTACCTGTCGGCCCGGTTTGGCCTCCTTTCAGTTCACCGCGCGCGGTCGGGACGGTCTCCTCCCCGTCTGCCTTCTGGTGCCCTCCGACGCCACTCGCTCTGAAGGAGGATGGCTTCGGTCTTCCTAGCCGATAATTGCCGCTTGGCGTTCTCGCACCAAGCCATGATCCTATCCACTATTGGCTGGGCCCTATCTTCGAGTTCCAGACGCGAGTTTACCTTCCACCATGACCATGCGGTCATCGGCATAGGCAACAAACCTGATCGGGGCTATTTCCTCGAGGATCCGCAGAAGCCCGTCGAACATGAGGTTCCAGCAGGTCAGACCGAGGACCGAGCCCTGCGGGCACCCCCTCGCGGCCTGCTTCGTAATCTCGCTTATTCCCCACGCGATTCCCACTTTTCTATTGCTAAAGTAATTGCGGAGCACCTCGAACATGTTCCGCGGATAATTCCTGAATCCAAGACTCTCAAGGACGAGAGGCCACCACACGTTGTCGAAGATGCCCGAGATGTCAAAGAGCAACGCTACGGCGTACGTGTCTTGGGACTTAGCCACCATTCTGCGCAACTACACGACAACGTCTTCGGTCGACTTGCCCGGGACGAAGTCGAACTGTCGATCGGAGACCCTACCCGGAGCCATCGCCGAACTCGCAATGCGCCCTTTCAAAACTTTTTCGAATAATTTACCTACCACGGAAAGGAGATGGATGGGCCATTACGATTTCGGGTCGCCTTCGTCCTTGTCCTCGCCCTTCAGGAGCACTCGGAGAGAGCCCTTTTTCCAGGCAGAGGGAAATACGCCCAAACGGAGACAACCGTTGAAAAGACGAATCAGCTAATCGGGAATGACCGAGAAGGTTCTCTTCAGCACCGCGACCTCGATCAGGTCGAGTCCCGGGGCCTTCCCGTACTTGAGGGTTCGAAGGTGGGCGGCGAGCTCAGCTCGAGTGAACTTAGGGTCGTCCGGGCGCAACGAAGGCGCCCTACCTGACGGCTCGTTTTTCGGGGGTATCATCCTCTCCCCGATCTTCTGGGACGTGAGCACCCTCTTAACGTGAAGCTTACCCAATTGGCGTCGATAAACGAAACCCCAGGGCCTCTCGTTGCCGTGCGACGAAACGGAGTTTCTCCAGCTTTCGAGTTTGGCTCTCCTCACCTCGCGGCTGTATTCCCGCAAAGATGTGCGGTACTATAGCCGGAGTACGAGGTGTCGATCGATATCCCGTTCCCTCTGAGATGCCCTACGCTGACGGTAAATCTCCTTGTTGAGGCGGGTAAGAGTGGGAGTCCACCACGGGACGGACTTCCTAAACAACCGTTTCCTTGGCCTAGAGCTCTCACAAGCTCCCCGTAAGGACGCTCGCAAGAATGCCAGCCATCTCCTCGACCTCTAAGGCGGTTGTGAACGGGAGCGCCTCCAGCCTTTGCACCCACAAGTCGGTGAGGGTCTGGTCGAAGCGGTTCCAGTCGGCCATCTGAACGTTGAACCGACGGGCACCGGAGCGGCCTTCTCTCCCAGCGTCCTTCGGCACTCTCAGCACGACATGCAAAGAGTTGTGATCGCCCGTTGTCCAGTCCTGCCGCACGTTCCACTCGCCGACGAAACGGCTGATACAATGCGACCCCAAGGTTACGCCTATGTATGACAAACCCGTGACCGTCCAGAAAGTGGGCGGCTGGTTGAAATCATTGTGCACGATGTATCCAAACCGACAGATGAGTCGCTCGTTCCTGGCACCGCGTCTATCCGTCGCTGAAGCTCCCCAGAGGGGGGAGCGGGCATTCAAGTCTAACCTGACGAGTACTCTCTGCCCCCTCAGAGTACGAAGCACAGGCTGGAGGTGTCTGAGCTGCTCCTCGATCTCATCGCTCTACTGGAAGTAGTGAGACACGACGTAGAACGAGAAGCCGGGTGCCAGCACTTGAGCACAAACGCAGTGCACAGTGCTGAGCTGCGAGCGGACGATAACCTGGAACGTGGGGTTGCAAACCCTCGACCGCCGCCCAGGGACGTTCCGAGCGGACGTCCACAACCCTCATTCAAGTCCCTAGTCAATAGGAGGTTTGGCTCGTGCCTTGTCGACGGACGTATGGTTCCTGCAAAAGCAGGACGTCAAGTCGCTTCTGGACAGCGAGCGAATGCACCTCACCTGAAACGACAGCCGAACACCTGGCGTTCAGCTGCAACACCCTAATCTTTGCGAAAGCTCCGCCGCCCGGTGCGGCCATATTTTCCGTGGTCTGCCTAACAGGGGTGTTGGGGGAGGGTTAGGAACGATCGCGTTAACTACCGGATCGCGCTCGGCCACGGTTGGCCGGTTTACTTGCCTAACTTCCCTAGCCTGAACTGATTTCCTGACCCTATCGATCCTATCCAATACAACCGTGACGGCACAAAAGCCAAACTACGCATACTGGGCCCGGTCATCTACTCGTCCGGCAACCCGCATGCGGCGCGGGGCCCTTGGGGGCGACCTCAATGTAGAGTTGAGATGCACGCCCGACTCCAGCATCGCCCGACGGGTGCACGGAGGCACGACTGGGTCCCTCACTCGTCCATCTACAGCCATACCACCATTCACGCCTGTTTTTCTATTACCCATATTAATCCCACGAGACTGGCCGGAAACAAGGTTGACCCAGGCAGAGCCGCCTCGCCTAGGCAAGGGGTGAATACTCTGAGGGGCCCCACGTACCCCAGAGGTTGGTGAGCTAAAGACTGGGACTTCCCCCCAGCCAGAACCGCATCGCCGCCTACCTACACTTAGGGTTTGGGATTTTTATAGAGGTTGTCATCCTCGCGGCCCAGGCGGTCAAGCCAAGGCCCCTATTCCTGTGGCACGTCGCGTACTACCAGCGGCCGACTCGCAGTGCCCCGTGCAAGCACGGGAACATCGCTCGCCAGACACCGATGGGTCGTTGCGACGCCCCACAGGCTTGCGGTGTATTTTGCTAAGGATCCCAGGGACGCGACTCCCCGTACTGCACCGCTGAATTCAGCGGGACAGTCCCGCTGAAGGTGCTAGAAGGCAACACGGACGACTTCCGACGTATAATCCCCTTTGTAGGGTGTAAAACTGAACAACTTTCAGCTCTATCTTCGAGCCAAGTCCACTGCTTTCTGGTCGCATAACAAGTTTGGAAAAATTAGACAAGCAGAGTTCCATCTACGCAAGTCGTAGTGGATTTGCGGGTCTTAGCCCCCCGACCAAGCACGGGAGTTTACAGGGAAAACCACGTGAAGGTGCCCGCCCAGCATGAGCCAGCTTTGCCACCGTTTCCAAGTCATCCTTTCGATGAATGCCTTACGACTTGCACCCGTGAGTTCTCGGCGCTGATGCCTAGCTCCCCGGGTTCTTACTTATATTATTATCCATTTGCGGTTTATGGATCGTCATTTCGCCTTATAAAAGAGCTATGTCGTAATCAAGGAAGCCATTGGCCATCTGAATGGACGACCTAAAATCAAGCAGTGACACTGTCAACAAATCGCTCTTGTTCATGCCCAGCTTCAGTAAATTTGTGATGCCGACTACCATCGGCATTACAGAGGCCTTTTCAAAATTTGTACGCGCTGGAATAAATTCGGCCGTATGTTGATACTTGTCGATCTTATCGTCGACCGCGTCGCTTAGCGACCTATCTTTCTCATAACTTACGGTAACATCTGCCACTATAACCTCCTGGTTCAGCATTATCACGATGTTAGGTTTCCGAAGATCTCCGTCGTCGTTGATTGTTGGTTCTCCAAAGACCGTATGTCGCTGGGAGTCTTTGTTCACTATGAACTCCTTTATGGAGTCATGTCTCCTTATTCTCGCTTGCTTGGTGTGAATACACCCCCCGAGGACGTGGGCTAGCGTCTCGGGCTGCGCATGACACCTTCGACATCTCGTGTCGATATTATTCTCGATGCGCGCGAGGACCACACGTGTGCCGAACGTGTTGGTCCTTAGCTTTATCGCATCGGTCATGCGGCCTCCGCGAATAAAGCTAGTATCGCATAGCCACTTATTGCCAATTTTATCTCTATTGAATTCTCGAACGCCAAGGCCTTGCGAGTTCAGACTTGACCACTTGTCAATGAATTTCTGGGCTGATTGCTTTTTCAACGTTTTATATTTTTGCTCATTAGCAGGTGGTCTTTAGCCCAAGAAGACTGCACTCTTTCTTGCAGCAGAAGCAATCTCGCTCACGACTTCTGGATTCCTTAAAATCGGATCTTCGCTTACTGTTGCCTTTAGATAGGTACGTATACCTAATACCTAATAGCACAGTACGTTCAAAATTTACAAGTCCAAGACCACCTAAGGCTTTAGGTGTGTAAAAGAAGCCACTGGCAGTTGACGAGGTAAGGTGAAGAATCTCCTTAACCTCCTGTCCTATTTTGTCATCCAGCATTTAAAGCGTTTCCTTCGCCGGTCTATTGTTCGTAAGGGAGTATATAAAATGCGTCAGAATGTACGTTTTTATCGAATCGATGTTTTGCATTGGTTTTAACTTTAAGCAACGTACATCCTGTAGTGTTCTTAGAACAGTTGGCACTTCAGTGCCTTTTATTAGGCCTTTCCACGGTCCTATTCTAACTCCCGAGTACCTTAGGGCTTCGTCGGCATCGACGCCCGGGATCGCCTCGTCTCCCACTCGAAGATGTGTGTTTTTGACATACCATGTCTTGGATTTGGCGACAAACTCAAAGGCACTGCACTTGGCTGATGATAACGACATTCCTAGGCTGCTTAGGAAGTCTGCCACGATGTTAAGCTGGCTTTGCGCCTCATCCTTGTTTCGCCCGATAAGTACGAGATCGTCGGCAAAGGCGAGGACTGATACCTCTTCGCCTCCGATCCGCGCACCGCCAGTCTCACTGCTCAATCACTCAATGAGCTCATCGATAATGATGTGAAATGGCAGCGCAGAAAGCGGGTCGCCCTGCTTTATTCCGCGCTTGAGGTTAATGTCGACGTTGCCGTTACATTCTCTTATCGATGACTTAAACCCCTCATACATCTTAGTGATGTAATTGCCCACACGTCTAGGTAGACCTTTGTGTATGACAGCTGGCAAGGTCGCCGAATGAGAAATCGTATCGAAGGCCTTCGATACGTCCAAAATCGAGAAGCCACCTCGACTTTTGTTTTTGGCCGATGTTATGGCGTTACTCAGAATAAGAATATTCATACTGCAGCCGTCCTCGGTTGTGACTCCTTTCTGACGGTGCGATTGTTCGATGAGTCTGCGGACATTCGAGTCAATGATAGCGGAGAAAATTCTTCCGACTATGGAGCCTACCGTGATAGGACTTCAGTTCTTAATGTCTTTCGGGTCTTTGTCCTGCTTGGGTATAAGTGTTGTTAGATTTTGCTTCCATGCTGTTGGAAAGAAGCCATCCCGCAGCAAAATATTAAACAGCAAAGCTAGTCTCCGGTGATCCCTTAACAGTAAGGCACCCTTTCTTAATCTCATCGATCCCCGGAGCTGAGTCAGCTTTGATGTTATTAATTCGACCCTTGACGTCTTTAGGGTCGATAGGCTTGAAGATTTCGTTTATATCTTGCCTCGCAACTTGTGCCGCGTTCTCAGCTACCGGGGGTTCCCCTTGTCCCCATAATGAATTGTACGCACGAGCAATATCCTCTGCTTTTGGAGGGACTTGTTTCATTTCAGCAAAAGACAGGTCACCCGCCGTAGCCATCGCTGCAATCCTTTCTGGGGAAGCATTATACAGGTCTTGGCACCTCGCATAAGCGAAGCGCTTCCTCCTGTTGCTATTGGGGTTACCTTGATTTCTGCTTCTTTTCGGTGCCGGCTGCTCGGCCTGATTTAAATCTTTGTTAAGCAGAATTCTTGTTATGCTCTCTATATGCCGGTCTATCGCTCGGCTCAGTTCAGCCGGCTGCTCTTTAAAAGCGGTCCAGTCTCTCCGGAGTTCTTCACCTATAGTGTGAAGAGCATTTCCTTCCGAAATCACCAGTGCTTCGATGCATACGGCCCTAGCATCAAGCCATCTGGCGTGGTCTTCATTCGCAAATTCGACTAGTTCGCCTTCTTCGGCGCTTCCATATTCGTCCGAGTCAGAGCCAGCCCTTTGAGGAGACCTCGATGGACCAGCTAGATCGGACAAATCTTCACTACTACTCGAGCTTGGAACGCCCTCTTCGTTCTCTTGCTCATCATTTCCTTCCTCTTCACTACTCAAAACCCTTTCGGGTGAGCGTGCAAAAATCTCGGCCTCAGGCCGCTTAATAAGCCGCCTTCGTTCGCTTATTTGTTTAATTGTCTTGCCCGGGAAGTGAGGCAGCAATTCTTTTTTGGGGAATCTTGAGTGTTTGTAACGCTCATTTAATTCCTCCAACCTTTGTATCTCCTCAGTCGACGAAACATGAGCTCTTCGCCTTGGTCTACCCTCTCTTGCCATGATTTGTACCCTCTTAGCGTTGCGCAGCGTTGGATGTTCGTGACGCTCATGCTGGGACAACCCATTTTTTGACTAAAAGTTCTCTCGCAACGTTCGTATCAAAATTCTCTTACAGGGCTTAAAGCCCTCGCGCCTTTACGCCTGCTTATATGCCCTGTGACGTGGCAGAATTCTTGCCACCAGTGACTCTCTGCTCGCTCGGCTCTCACGCCTTTTCCCCCTTTTCATTCGTCAGGTATGAAAGTTGCTTTCGATGTTCGCGATGTTTAAATTACATTATTTTGTTAGTATTAAGGAACAACCGACATCTCGGTGTTATCGCGAGCGCCTTCGACATTTTCCGTCTCCCAAAGAAATGTGGGAATAGGCAGAGACATCTTTCTGGGTGGTCGACGAAGTACAATCACTGGGTTAATTGAACAACAACGAGCGCCATTTTAATTCCCGCGAGCTGGCTTTTGTCGTGACGTCAGAGGGAATTATCATCGACGAAAATCTCGTCGAGCGTTTTGGCCAAAAAGCCCGAGTGACCGAGGCACGTTGTCTCTACGGTTTCCAAGTAGCCATGGAACACGTACACTGGGAGATGCACTCGGGGCCCACCGAGTCTTACTTCAGGAGTCCTGCCGAGAAAGGCTTTTTGTCCAACACCAGTGGAAATTTACCCTGGGACACAAAGAAGGCGAAGTGGGTGCTGAATGGGATGAGCAACGACAAGGCGACCTTTGCCGAGCGAGTAATCGAGTTCGCAGCAGTCGAGAGTATCTTCATTGGCAGTTCCGCGTCGTTATTTCGGTTTAATAAACGCGGTGTGATGCCTGAACTCATTCTCAGTAACGGACTCATCTCTAGAGACGAGGGATTGCCCTGCGATTTCGCCTGCTTGAACTTCAAACACGCTATGCTGCAGCCATCGCAGGAACGCGTGATATCGACCATTAGTGGACGCCTTCCAGATCGAGCAGGAGTTTTTGACGGACGCATTGCCGGTTGATCTGTTTGGCACGAATTGCGATCTTATGAAAACTTATATCGAATTCGTGGACGATCGATTGCTTCGCGAGCTCGGGGGTCCGAAGATATATAATTCCGAAAATCCTTTTGACTACGTGGAGCACATTTCGCTTCAGGGTAAGGCCAATTTCTTCGAGGAAACAAGTTGGCGAAAATCAAGTGGGGTGTGATGGAGGAATCGAGTACGACATGCGAGACGAATGCTGACTTTTGACACGCTACTCTTTTCTCTTATAGAAAATCGAACATTGTAACCGAAAGACATATCACCCTAGAATATCTTATTTGTCGATATTTGTTTATATTTTCCGTGACCAAATCGTATTCAAAATGGTACCGTTTATGACTGAAAGGAACGTGATTTCTGTAAATCCGATATATAATATTTCGTTTGGTGAATGTATGGGCGTGTGAGATCGTCCATTTGAATCGGCCGCGCGACGCGATTCGGGCCGATTGTGACGAAGGGAACGCGGGGGCTATGGCGATCGTCCTCACGAGGCTGGGAGAGCGACGGGACAGACACTCTGTCACGGAGGGCGGAGCGAGTCAGGTGCCGGTAATTAGAAAATCGGTTCGCAAAAAGTACGATCAAGAGAATCGTTGCGAGGGAAAAACCGATCCGGCGTACCAAAAAAATTACAAGGAGGATTACCTCCGTTGACTCCTGCGGTGTCTTCGCCCCAGCGTTCCCCCATCGTCGTCGGAAAAGGACAAAAGCAGAACTAGGCGGAAAATGAGGAAAAGGGGGTGGCAGAGTCGCCCACCGAACCCATTATCGCCGGGTAGAGAACCCAAATTGGTGTGAGTAGGGGTTTTAGTGGTTGTATTTGTTCAAATGATGGGCATTGAGTGAAATGGAGAGAGAGAGAGAGAGAGAGAGAGAGAGAGAGCGAGAGAGAGAGAGAGAGAGGGAGGGAGGGAGAAAGGGAGGGAGAGAGAGAGGGAGAGAGGGGGAGAGGGAGAGAGAGAGCGAGAGAGAGAGAGAGAGAGTCTTGGACGCTTTGTTAACAAAAGCGCACTTGCAGAGCATCCAGTTTGCCTCTTATTTTCTTTTCTATTCCCATCTTACCCCGCCACTCCACCATCTAAAGACCCCGCTAGCCGGTGTGGGTCAACCGCCTCCTCGCCTCGGCGAGCTGTTACACGGCAGGCGCCTTTACTTACATAAATAAAAGGAAAATCGCTAACGGAGAGGAGGCGCGTTTTGGGGCGTTTGGCTGCGAGCTTTCTCGCGCGGTGTTGATCGCTGCTCTGCTTTACCAGATACTTAAGGTTAAGGAATCCGAGCATCTTTCCAGCTATTTCACAGATATTACAATAAGTAATGCCGTCGACCCAGCGAACGCTTAAAACCAACTCGGAAACGAAGTTCATTGCCACTTCCTTACTATCCGGCCGTTGTTAATTAGCGGAGAAATTCACCACGGAAGCGCCGGGCTCCGGCTCATCCGTGTCCGAGGCATCATCATTGTTGTACTCAATCATGATCCGTATTTAAATTTCTGAAATTCCATGCAAAATTTCCAAGTATTGCGAATCGCTTCCTTGACATGCAAAGTCTCCCTTAATATGTGAGCTTATGAGGCGAGACATGGACAACTACTTTTCACCACAGACCAATCGGCCAGCACACTTGCTGTTACAGTTATTATAACCAGCTGAGCAGCCTGCGCTTCATAGCGAGGCGGTTATTAACATGGTTTAATCACGGACCGAAATTCAACCTCACAGTCTCTGGCGAATCACAGTTTTTGAACTTATAAAGGGGTCCATAATAGGTCTGTTAGATCGTCGGGGACGATCTTCTTGGGCCTAGCTTGTTGTCGAAAATTCGACGCGCATTGCTTGGGAAATCCTTTCGTCTGGGACCGAAAAATCGCCTTAAATAGACTTAACCCGCTTGTACCTATTGCTACGTACAAGCGAACTCCTCCTTTCGCAAGCAACTTTCGAGCATACGCTCGTCTCATGCCCGTGTACATACCTTGTCGTCTTAAATTCTAAGGACCACGCGCATTGCTTCGCTCACGCTCGCCCGGAAACGCGCATTGCTTCCCAAACGCCCCGAGAACAACGCGCATTGCTTCGCACACGTTCCGAAAACAACGCGCATTGCTTGGCAAACGCTCCGAAAACGACGCGCATTGCTTTGTAAACGCTCCGAAAACGACGCGTATTGCTTCGCAAGCGCGCTCAACGCGGCGAGCGTTGTACTTGGTGCCAGTTTCTGTTGGCGACTTTGAAAAAGCCTTAAATGCAAGAAGGGGGCACCAGCACGTATTACTACGCACAGGCGCCCCCTCATGTTCATAAGCATATGAGCTTTACAACTGTCCTTAAACTTGCCATGCCTTCATAATATCAATCCAGTATCCATCTTATGAATACTTTCGGGTTCTTAAGCCCGTTTAGCGACCTCGTACGCTTGTCCCCATTCATGCTTTTTCCGAGATCATAATCTCGGAGATTATGGTGACTCGGGTAAAGCGAGTTCGTCAATGCCCGTCTCCCAGCAGTAAGAGCTGCTAAGAGCCCTGCTTAAGAGATTCCTAGTTACTCCCGCCGTTTACCCGCGCGTTTTTGAATTTCTTCACGTTGACATTCAGAGCACTGCGCAGAAATCACATTGCGTCAACACCCGCAAGGGCCATCGCAATGCTTTGTTATAATTAGACAGTCGGACTGCCCTAGTCCGTGCCAGTTCCGAACTGAACGTTGAATGGCGGCTGAAAAGGACGACCAAGACAGCTAGCACCGCCAAGGAAGCCTCGCAGCAAGAAAGATCCACGGGTGCCAAGGCACGTGACCGAGATCGGATCCCACAAGAGTGGGCTCGTGCCCTCCTGTGTGGAGGGCATGAGCGTTCCCCTCGCCCATGCCCGGCACGTTAGGAAAACTCGCTTCTCTAACAAGCCCGACGCGCCCCGCTCCTCAGAGCCAATCCTTATTCCCGAATTACGGATCCAATTTGCCGACTTCCCTTACTTACAGTAGTCCATCGTCCAAAGGCTCTTTACCTTGGAGACCTGCTGCGGATATGGGTACGAACCGGCGTGACACCGCCACGTGGCCCTCTCCTGGATTTTCAAGGTCCGAGGGGAAGATCCGGACACCGCCGGAACTACGATGCTCTTCGCGTTCCAACCCTATCTCCCTGCTAGATGTTTCTAGGGAACTCGAACGACTATACAGAAAAGAAAACTCTTCCCGGATTTCTCGACGACGTTTCCAGGTCATTTTGGGTTACCCCGACGAACTCTCTTGCGAGGGCCTGAATTGTATAG
>JAPYZJ010002286.1:0-22583 GCA_030522765.1 Ophioninae sp. B BG-2022a
TCTCGAAATTTATCTTATTATCTTCTTCGAAGTTTCTCGAAATTTATCTTATTATCTTCTTCGAAGTTTCTCGAAATTTATCTTATTATCTTCTTCGAAATTTTTCAAAATTTATCTTATTACCTTTATCTCGAAATTTATTTTATTACCTTTATCTCGAAATTTACCATATTTAGTTATTAATTAATATCTATTTTGTCCCCTTCTGAATTGTCCCGCTCAGATATAATACACTTGTGCCAGCAATTTTTGCGATCTGATTTTTGATATGACCTCGAGCTCTCCCACCTATCCGGTCTTTATCTCCTCAATCGAGGCGAATCTCCGTCCTTTCGTAGCTTTTTTTAGTTTTCAAAATACAAAAAACGTCGCAGGGGGGGCAAGTCCAGTAAATACGGTGGCTGAGTCATGATTATGCTGTTGTTTTTCGCCAAAAACATCACGAAAAGAACGAACGATGTGTGAGCACGTGCATTATCGTTTTCGATAGCAAAAAATCTTCTACCACACCAAAACTCGTCGAACTTTTATGTCTATAAAAAACAAACTAAATATGCAAAACGGCTGATAACGTCAACATATGTTGGGGACATGTGTACTGACATAACAAAGAAAAAATCGAAAATCGAATTTGCGCAGACCGCGAAATTTGAAAAGTCACCTTATTTTTTGAAATCTCATACATCAACAAACGTGTTCACCAAGTTTCAGTAACAAACTTGTATAATTAAAGAAGTTACAAATAATGTTGTAAAGTGCCTTTAAACGTGAAGAGATCAGTAGTGAACTTGATTTCGGCCACCCTATTAATGTGAAACAAAAAAAAAATAAGTTTTTTCTTAAAATATATAGGTACATTATTGACTAGCATAAAGACTTAAGCAAGCTGTTTTTCTTATCGCGTTCTACTTATCAAAAACATTTTTTTTTTAATTCCGAGGTACATTAAAAGCATTGTTATCAATTAATAATTTCGAAAAATGTTTTTTAAAAAATCGTTTCGCGAAAAACGTGATAAAAGTGTGACCTTGCAGTTTTATCGTTCTGATCACAAGTGCAACTTCAATCTGCGATTCCTAGCAACGTACGTTGGACCCTCCGCGTCAATTTGAATTGCCACAAGCGGAAAACGATTTTTCACTCATTTACACGTTAACCTATTTTGTTAGCAAAAAATAAAACCAATTGACGAATGAATGCCAAAATGAAACACGATTTGAGCCACCGTCTCTGCGCATGACAATTGTGCTCGATATATTAAAAAGAAAAAATGCTTTGCGATTTTTCAGATTTACTTTTTTAACAAAGTGATCGAAGCACCGTTAATTGTCAATCATGGCTGCCGAAACACCGGCGTGGTTGAACAAAGAATTCATCGAAAAGGTATTAAGAAATTCCGAACAAAATCAGTCGCTCGTGGTGAAGAGTATAACGACGAAGCCAGCGACAGCGAAAGGTGATAATTACACGAGTGAAATGATTCGGGTTGTCGTGGAATTTTCTCACAACAAAATTGGACATGCGGAAAAAAGATCATTGGTAGTAAAAATAGCGCCGTACGTCGACGGCGTTCACAAAGATTTGGTAATTAACAACCAGTTAACCTCATTGAAATTTTTTTATTACCCGTGACCATCATTCACACCCGATATATATTGGCGATTAATTGGCGAGGAAATAAATTGTGTTTTTATTGGTTGAATCGAATTACATTAAACTCGTAATTAAATAGCATTTATTTCATACTTGAATTCGAAATTAAACGAAAATGGAAATGCACTGAAATTATACGAAATGAAATGAAATAAAATCAAATAACATCAAATTGAATGAAACTACATGAAATAATCTAAAATTATATGAAATTAAATTGAAAGAAATTAAAATTTATCATCGATTTCTCGCTATTGGTATGAATGGGGAATGAATTCTTTAGTTATCTATAAAAAGAAATAACATTTTTCATGGAGCTGCTATAAGGGTTAAGATAACGGTCTAGTGAGCGTTCGAGTCTTCCTATCGCCGCATAAGTCAACGGTTATCGGACCCTCAACTGCACTTTCACATGTTTTCATTTTTCCTCGTCTTTGCACGAAATAATTAATAATTGCCATTAATGGAGCTATTGTTTTTACATGGGAAAAATGATCGGAAAAAATGTTTAATATTTTTCGAGCTGTTATTTAATTGTTATTTGTATGAATAGCTGCGAACTGAAACGGTCTCGCCGAGTCAGTAACGCGACTAATTAGAAATTACGTCAGAAATTACGACGGACATTGATAATTTACCTGTCACTCCGCAACACAGGTCAAGCAAACTGGCCTCTTCGACATAGAAATCAAAATGATGGAAATGACATTGAAAAAAATGAACGAAATGGTTAACGAGGGGGGTCATCGGTTGAGTGCCAATATGCTGTACACCGAGATCGGTGATCCGTCGTTGCTCGTTTTTGAAGATCTCGCGCCTTTGGGCTTCCGTATGGCGGATCGGTTGGCCGGACTTGATCTCCAACATTGCCTACTCGCCCTCAGAGGCTTGGGCAAATTTCACGCAGCTTCAGTCGCCATTTGCGAAAAGGTAATTTCCGATGCACTCCTTTGCTGATCGTTTGACAAAATCGTGAACGGCCACATTTTTACTGATAACCGTTCGAGCAAGTATCGAAATTGTTCCAACTCTATTATATCTATCAAACCCCATCTTGCATATATTGAGAATAGGCATGTGTGCCAAAATAACAAAAATATCAAATAAAAAATCGAATGTACAAAATTCGATAAACTTGAATCATTTTTCGTAACTTATTTATTAATTGCACCTCGAATGACTATCAGTTTTGACAACGATCATAAATTGCATCAACATGGCCACCGAAACTTTTTTTTTCTAGATTTGACTTAACCTCAAATTAAGTCGTTCGTTTTTTTTTTTTTTTTTTTTGGGTAAATAAAACACCCGAGCGATAGTGATAATTTTTTTCCCCCTCATTCTGTTCTCACCAGGAGCCAAAGCAGAAGTCACTCTACAAAAAGGGCATGTTCCATATGGATCATCCCGACCACATGAGAGCGTTCTTCATCCAGGGCTTGAAGAGCCTTGCCAAGGAAGTGGCGACCTGGACAGAATTCGGCCCTTCGTACGTTGTTTTTTTTTCTACGTTTTTTCCATTAACTTCAGTCATGTGGCAGAACGATTAAGAAAATTGATCGATGGGCGAAAATATTAGTCGTACGAGCAGGGAAGTTGGTCAGTTTCACAATTTTTTTTCGCCGATTTGAACTAGGAAACCACACGAAGGTTTTCACGTTATCTAATTAGAAGTCTATTATCGCAAAGTACGAAATTGTCTAATTGGGATTTTTGGAATTTGGGAAAGGATCAGTTTTTATGAGAATTGATTTTTTAAATTCATTTAATACCAAATAATTCGAGTTAGTTTTAAAGTTGTTATATTTAAATTTTTTTAAAAACATGTTTTCGATTTCGTTTCAATTTATATGCGATTAACCCAACTCAAATTTAATGTGAATGTAAATAAATTAATTCAATTGAAATACATGTAAAAAAATTCAATATAAAATGAATGTCATAAAAATTCGAAGTATGAATTTTGCAACTGTTTAGACTAAGCAAATTCAAAATTCCGCGGGGATGAAAAACACGACCTCTGTGACTTTGCGATAAAAAAACATCATTCTCATGCTTCAAATACATAAAATGCGTGAAAAGAACTTTAGCCTTCAAAAGTTGTTGAAATTTGTTTCAGGATGTCCTTTTGTCGGCACAATTATGACGAACACCGACGACTGAAAATTATTTTAATTTTTCCAGAGCAGCAGTTTACGCGGATAAAATAGAAAAAATCTCAGACGTGTGTTACGCGAGAGCCGCGGGTTGCATGAATAGAAACGACGACGAGTTCAACGTGATAAATCACGGTGACTTTTGGGTGAACAATATGCTGTTCCGTTACAACGACCAGGGGAAAGTCGTCGATCATATTTTCGTGAGTATCTCGATCAAATGATAAGGGACGGAAATAAGAGCGTTATCAGTTAATGGTCCAGGGATGAAGAGGGGGGGGGGGGCAAAAAAAAGAGCGAGAGAGAGTGGGGGGTGGGAAACATTTTAGACATTTAGAAAAGCGTTTAATAGTAGAAGTGTTCATAGATTGAAATTTTTATGAAAAGTGCTCAATATGAAAAATACAATTATTTCGAAGGCTGAAAGAAATGAAAAAATCGACAAATTCTAATGAAAATTCAATTAGACATAATATTCTTGTTTTTTTTTTTTGCAAAATTAACGGAGTTTTTATGAATAAATTACTTTAGATTTTCAAAAATTTAATTTACGTGGATCTCTATCTCTACTAGTTTATAGAGGCTTTCCACCATTACTTTTCGATGAAGTTTTTACTCGTTTTGAAGAGATCACAAGATGTTGCCTTTGAATTGTATCTAAAGTCGAATTATCAAGGTCATTTGAGGGTTAACTTTCGTTTTCAAATGGGACAGTATTATCGTTGTTCCGGAAGTCGAAAGAGTGTTCAGTTCTAATTTTAGAAGTATTGGTACGCTATCGTCTCAAAAATAAAGGATCACAGGATATACATTGAAAAATAAAAAAAAATCGGGTTTTAATTTACTAATTTTTAGTGGGCGAGATATAAATACTTTACGGTGTATATATGGCTTAGGTATTTTTTCAAATCTCTCGGAAAGGGCGGTTGCCCCTCCCCGCAACCCTTGATGATAACTGTCGATGAAAAATTCGATTTTGAAGGATTAAGGGACGAGAATCGACTCGTAGATGTCGAAGGGGAGGGAAATCGGGGAGTTGAACCTTTTTCGGTGAAAGTTGCAGCTAGGTTGCGGTTTCAAGGGTAATCCCTACGTACGGATATACAGTATGCGAAGGGACGATCTTTTCGAAGCTTTTATCGCGTCTCCTTGAATTGCTTGGCTTTCGTTCGAGTGCCCCTCGGGAAGTCATGCAACGTGAATAATGCAATGAACTTGCGCCACCGACTAGTGGATTTCTCTTGAAAATCTCGGTACACCATCCCCGGAGGATTCGTCCTCTTCGTTTCTCGCGTAGCATCAACCCTACCGGCATTCTCGATATCTCGAGTTTTCTCGCTTCCCTTTTCTCGTCTCTTTTTTTCTTCGTCTCGTATCAACCATTTCCGAACAAAAGTCACACACTGTTCGGCTCCTCTCCGGCCCCCACGCTCACTCTTGACTTTCACGACATCCTAAACACGATTTTCACCATCAACCAGCCCGGATTCCACTGCGATTTCTGTCACCTCACCAACACTTGTTCCCGCCTTATTCCTTCGCTTTTCTTCACCACGAGACTCCTTCGTAAATCCTTTTTCTAATATTCCGTTACTCTGGACTAAAAGAGAACTCAGTATTTCGGATAAATATTTTTTTTCCAATGAAAATTTTATCGAACGATCTTCCTGATCCTGAAAATAACGCGAAAAACCGTTCCGCCATCTTGATCGAGTCTCCTGAAATCTCATAACCTACAAGTGTAACGTCGTTTTTCTCTCTACCAATTTTTCTTTTCGTGGCTAACGATGGGATAATACCGATTGAGAAAATGTCTGGACAGAGCATGTCCTGCAAAACTCAAAAACTATTTGGAAGAAGGCAATGAAAAAATATGAATAAATGCATACTAATTATCTAAGACAGACGAAAAAACGCTGATGAAAAAGAAATGTGGATTATTTCCGTCCTACAAGTATGGTCCAAACATATTTTTCGGCGTTCATTCGTTAGCTCTCGTTGGCTTGATCTGAATGGAATATTAAACAACTTCCAGAAGACAACTGTAGCTTTCTGTAATGAGCATCTCGGTAGAAGGATCGCTCTATCTGCAAGCGTTCGAATCTACCCTCTAACGATTTTTAAAAAGATATTTAGGCGTACACGATTTTATCAAACAGTCTAAATTCCATAAACTACAACCTACTTTATTTGCCTGCTAGAAATCCTACTGGAAAATCCTATTGAATAATCTTCCTGATCAATCCCCTCAGGTTAGTTTTGCTCAACTCCTATCGATCTCTCGATTTCAGGTCGACTTTCAACTCTGCATGTACACCTCGCCTGCCATTGATTTGCTGTATTTTCTGCACACGAGTCCCAGCAACGAGGTAGATATTAATCATCGGGAGGACCTCTTGGAGGAGTATCTCGATACACTCCAACGAACAATGTCCAGACTTGGCTGTAAAACGAAACCACCAACTATGGAAGAGCTGAAAAAATACTTATTGGACCGCGAATTTTATGGTATTCTGAGCGCGTTCACCATTCTATCCGTGGTACTCGTTGACAAAAGCCAGGCCAAGGGCCTCGACGAAATCATGGGTGGAGAAACTTTTGACAATCCTGGCTACAAGTCAGAGCTCTATCGTAATGTTATAGCCAGAAAAATACCCCAATGGTATGATCGAGGATTCCTCGATCTATGATAATAAAAAAAAAAAAACAATTTAGATGGCACTTAAAAAATGCACCGTGTGCAAAAATGAGGCTCGACGAGAGAAATCAAATTCCAGTTGAAGGTATAATCGAATCTAAGCTTTCTAAATGATTCTTCTGATTCCCTTCAAGGATCCATGGGCAGGTTAGTCAGATATATATATTTATCTAAGATTTTTGTTTTTCATTAAATGAAAAACAGTATGGAACGTTGCGTTAGCTGAAGATCGGTATCCGAATCAACAGCGCCAATACTCGTGATACAATAGGATTGGGACGTTTGGTAAGAATGAACAATGCGAAAAGTATTACAACCATCATTCCAATCGGAAATTAGCGATTATGACGAAATATTTAATTTATTTTCGAACTTTTAATTTTATTATCGTATACCTATATTTACGAAACAATAAAAAGATTGAACACCGATTTTTTTTTCTTTCAATTCGACAGCGGAATATTGAAAAATAAATGCGGTTGTAAAAAAATGTCGCAATTGATTTTCATCTTTTTCATATTATTCCTTACCGCATTTCTTCATTTTTTTCTTTCCATTAAAAGAATGACTCGATGGATATTGAAAAATCGCCAAAACCGCTGAACATTTGACGAATGATAATTCTTGTCAATAATACATGAATTAATTTAGAATTATCCATATTGTGATAATTAATTTAGTAATTATAAACAAACGAATTCGATACGTGTAACTCGTACTTTTCGAGTTACACGTTTCAAGAAAAAAAAAACAAAAAAAGCTCAGCGAAAAAAAATCCCAAAATTATGTCAAAAAACAAACCTACAGGTAACAGTGACTTTTCCGATGATCTTATCGTTAAAAGGCGAAAACCCTATTTTCCAAAGTTTCCCACGCGATTTTACAAAATGCGAGAATCGTCCAAAAGCCATAATTTTTAAAATGGCGTACCAGCTACAAAAAAAAATCGCAGGAATAAAAATAAAAAATCAAAATGAAGCTAGCTTTGTCCTATTCGAAAAGCCGTTTATAAAATTCATTTGCAATGTTTCTTCATCGAGGTATGTAATTTTTTGTCCAGATAGAAACATTACCGAATGTCTAATACTTTTGATCAAGGCGGTAGGTATACTCGAGTCAACAAAACTGACGTTTTGCTCTAGTCCCTTCAAATACGAGAATCCCATGTGGACCAATATTTATGGATCAGCTTGTGAAAATAGATGTGTACGCGCATGCGTATAGATATAGTCTATTCCTCTTGAACAATCATTCCCTTTATGTTTGCTTTATCAATAAACGAAACAAAACGAGGACAGGAAAGCTCAACAAGAACAATGCGACCAGTTGCTCAAAGCCGGCGGGTGTGATTAAATGGCCAACAGTCTTTTCAACTGCAACAACCCCCGGTGGACTTTCTCTCTCTTTATCTACCTATTCCACTCTCTTTCCCGTATTATATCATTCATCCCACCTCCATACTCCTTCTTGTTCTACATTCCATCAGCAATCTACCCTTGCTACGTGTATGACGGATTCCGTACCGAATCTAGTCGACGATTGAAGAATAGACGGATTGACGATTTCATTAAAATCACACAATCACAAAACTGCGTCAAAAAAATTTGATTTTCAAGGATCAGGCTACTGAAAAATGAAGCAATTGAAAGATTTGGAATAATTCAATTTTTCAATAATCATTTCAATTTTCAAATCATTTCATTTCAAAATTTTCAAATCATTTCAATTTTCAAATCATTTCATTTCAAAATCATTTTCAATTAAATTAAATTCCATCCATGTTCAATTCAGTAAAATTCATATTCAATTGAATGCAATTCGATCATTCAGTAATGATGACGAAGGGTTAAGCTACTGAAGGACAAAACGAGTGAAAGCTTCGAATTAATTTCAGTTTTAAACAATAATTGAATCTCGATCAGTGCGATGAAAATTCAATTAATTTCAATTCATTAAATGAAGTTTAAAGCAATACGATAATTCAGTGATTCAATAATAACTTCAAATTATTTGAAAAAATCATAATTTTTGGATTGCCACAATAGACCAAATGGTTAGAGACTCTGAAGATATTTCCACATTTCTTCATATTAAAAAAAAAATGTCGTGAAATGACACGATGAATTATTTAAGCGAATTATTAAAGCTCGGAGAATTAAAAAAATCTCATATGATCTCATCCCTATAAAAAAAGAAAAAAATTGTACGATTATCGAAGTTATAAATCGCGAAAGCCAAAGATCAACGTCAGTTCGATCAAGGATCGTCCGATATTCGACGTAACTCGAATTTCACTGAAACGGGGACCATAAATCCACCGCGACTCTTTCGTCGATCTCATTTCCAATTCAATCCAACGTTCTGTGGAACCTGGCGGGAAAAGTGAGTTGGCTTCTACCCCCGGCGATTTAACGTCGCAAAGGAATGAAAATTCGAGCGGGAATCTTCAACGGAGGTTTTGATATTTCGTTGATTTCTTCAGATTCATCTCATTCCACACCGGCCAATAAATTGGCATTTTTGCGAATATGCCGATTAACTATAGATAAATGTATCATTAAGTCCCTCTGAATATTTTATTTTCATTTAAGCAAAAAATAACAATTCGTATTAACAGAGCTTTTCATAGCAATTTAATAATAATAAAGAATGATCTAATGACGTCATTCGATGGCGAAAATGAAATAAAAGAGATTCATTTTCCAGAACCTTGAACCCAATGTGTACCAAAAATAACTAAAACTTTGAAAAGTTATCTGCATCTCTATGAGGTTTTTACAGTTTGCCTGTACCCTCGTGCACATAACATTTTTCACTTTTACCAATTTTTAAAAAAAAATATCAACCGATTGATAATTAAAAACAAAAAATAAGCATTTAATAGATGAATAAAGGAGAATAGAATAATAAATAAAATAATTATTACGTAATTCCGAAAAAAAACTAATCGAACTATAATAAATAAATAATTAAATCAATCATCCCGAAGGTAATTAATCGAACGATGATGAACCATGGCTCAATGAATAAAACCAATTAGCCTATACAAATTCGTTGAAAGATATTAAACAAACAAAGTACATAAGCCCCAATTGAATATCGAACGTCGATGAACAACAAATCATATTAACTATACTGAAATTAGTCATTCTACTGGCAATATATAAATAATCGAGCAGATTATTCCTGAGTAAACAAATCTGATAATGATACGATAATAATCGAATTAAATTTCTCGAAATATATACACAAAGTTGATAACATATTTGTTATCATCTGATCCATTTGTCTCAGGACATTTAATTCGATCGTAAATTGCTTTAATTCGATTATTCATATTTTACGTTTTCTCGGATGATTAATTAATCACCTGAGCAAAACGACGTGTAAAGATACATTGGAATCGAAATAATGGTAATACCAGTCGAATTTTCCTGAAATAAAATCGATTTACTAAAAAATCGAATTTTGCAGAAATGTTTAACAAAAAAACTGGTAATACCATCGAATTTTCATTAAATAAAAAATGTGTATTTCAAAATTATATTTTACAGAAATTTTTAGTGAAAAAAATGGACACACCACCCGAATTTTCATTAAATAAAATCTGTTTACTACAGAATCCTATTTTTCTTAAATGTTTTACGAAAAATAATTTCAAGTTGAATCAAAGAAAAACTGAGGCTAAATATTGATAACGAATAGGAATGATTGGATTGTCAATCGGAAGGTCAAAGCTCGCGGAAGGAATTGCGGACAATTCCCGATGCGGAATGAGCCTCACATTGATCCAATGTTGGTAGTCCAAGTCTTCCTCAACCAATTGGCCTACGAGCTGATGTATCAGAGATGTGGAGAGCAATATAGGCAAACACGGAGGCTGCCCGTGAATTCATCGCTTTCGCTCGAATGCCTGATGAGCAACTATAGGCCCGTGTTTCATTAGTTCCATACTCCAGGTTCACGCGGATGCTTGGGACGCACTTGCGAGATCATTTATAGCTCGTGTTATTATTTATAGCTCAGTGCTCATTGGCATTCGTGCTCGATCGCATCGTTTACATCAAGTTACTCTCATTGTATTCCGGTTGAGCAACAACTTTTTCATGAACGTACCTCGCTCCAACAGACCGCGATATTTACGTATTAACCAATGCAAAATTGGCTCTCACAGAGTATGCACTACTCGAGCCGTTTGTAATAAGTCGTTTCACAAATTAATGCATTCGTTGTACCAGTGGATTAAATATCCCCGTTTCGCTTCCGAGCATAATATTATCATTCAATTCTTTGCTCATTCATTATTCTCGATCAATTACGTAAATCATTTTCTATTCGTGGATTTCCAATTATTGCGAGTTTTTATCTCCTCTTTCCCATTTGACACCGTTAGAACCCAAACCGTTAGCATTTTCCTCGAAAATCTCAATTTCTTTAAAATGACAGGTCTTAAGTTAAACAATATTCTTTAAAAAATCTTGAGCTCTCAAATAGACCTGTTTTCATACTATAGTAAAAGTTACTAAAATAAATTGTAGGAAAATAACCGATTAAAGGTACTAAAAGAAATCCTAAAATAGTGAAACGAAAAAAAGCGTTATTCGAGTATTTATGAGACCTGAATGAAAAATCATTTTATTCTAGCACCCCTATGTGAAAATATTATTTTATTTACGGGCAACCCAAAATAGAAATAACTATATTTGATAGCATTTTGAAAAATAATCAATTTCATTCAGAAATCTTAACAATAAAAATTAATTTATTTTCCAGCACTTAAAGATATGAAATATCTGTATTTAAAATCACTTCGAAATAAATGATCAATTAATTTCAGAACACTTTAAAAAAAAATCATTATCTTCCTCGAGAGTGCTCCAAAATAAAAATGACTTTATCCAAGTGGACGTCAAAGTTCACACATAAGCGAGCACACATGAGTGGCATTTGTGATTACCATACCGGCGTGCTTTAGCTCGTATCTCCGTGCAGCCGTTTATAATAATATAAACAAACAGGTATACAGCCCAATATGAATTCCAGGATGTACACGACGCGTCATAGAGTACTGGTAGCTGCAACGATTGGCACGATAGTGCCACCTATGTGCGACATGCGTGAACGTGAGGTTCGGCAACCGATCGAGTTTATCACAAAGCGATCGGCATAGCCGATACCAATCCGAGCCACCAGTAATCAACAGAGTTAGGTTTTCCGAGCTTGAGCAGGCGCAGTTAGGCACGAAATCCATCAACGATTTCCATCACCCAAGCTTCGAAAACACTTTCGTCGGTGACCTCCTTTAATCGATCATTTACACCTAACTTATAATCTCGATATCGTCGAGAGTGTCGCCAAGGTTGCAGAAGGGAGGGAGAAGTCATTCGAGCAGGGCCACTCTCCAAGAAATACGAAAAAAAATATATGAGAGAACGAATATGAAACAAATTCCCATATTGGCATTAAAAAAAAAACCATTTTATATTTAGAATTAAAAGAAAAATAATAAAAAAGAAAATTGGCTAATTACGAGTTGATCGAAATTAACTAATTAGAAAGTCCATTTATTATTTGTATTTTTCGTTTGCGCAGCTACAAACGAAATTATTTTCACTTTGAAATTGAAACGAATTTCATTAAACATCATGAAAAACATTAAGATCGAAGATAGTCTGGTGTCAATTTGACTCAGGTATTATCGCGGGCAGCTAAAATTGCTATACAAGTCCCGTAACGGAAGACGAAAAGTGAAATGCCAAATCGGCCGTTTTTGTTACGTGTCTCGAACCCGGTATAAATACGCGAAACATGAAAATTCTAAACATAGGGTAATCTGGTCTAGGAGTACGCACTTAAGATTCAAAATATTTTTTAAAAATTAGTATGAAGTCTAGGAAATCAAATAAGCATTTACTACGTTTGCAATTTAAACATCTTTCATAAATTAACATAAAAAAAAACAAAATTAAAAAATATCACTCAAAATAACAAAAATAGTCAGAAATTGGAATTGCATACTCTTACAAGTACTATTGGCTAAGAGTACGCGAGTACGAGCGAAATTCAACGCCATCTCTTGGCATTGACCGGAATAACGCTCGGTACATGTGTCAGGCATCGTTTTTAAAAATTTTACGGTTTTTTTTTCATTTTTACCAAATAATTGCATTCTTGTCTCGAAAATACTGTCAAAATGGTAAAAATATTTAAGATTTTCAGCAAAAGTCTTTAAACTTACGTAATTTCTGCGTTTTCTGCTGAATTTGATTCTTTTTTTGCCCAGCATCTCTAATTGCAGGTTATATCGAAATACGACTGAAGTTAGCCGTGCATCGTCAAAAACTTCACAGAATTTGGTGTTGCGTACTCTTATCGGATGCGTATTCCTAGAGCAGGTTACCCTAATTATAATAAGTCGAAATTTCAAACATAATTATAACGTATAATCGCAAAGCTTGACAGTCGATGATTGTTCAAACAAAAACATATTTATTTCTCCGAAGCAATAAATCCATCGAAAGTTTCTCGAGCGACGACAATAAGTCTCAAAATTTTCCACGGCGCATAATTAGCGCAATTAAACAAGCTCTTAATCCAAACGAGATTAGTATATATACCGGTTCCGTTTAAATCGTGCTCTCAATTTACTTTCTCGTTTTTCATCGTGGTCTCATTGGGAGTCCACCTCGCAACAAATTCATACACTTCCTCTTTGCCTTGGAAAGAAAAGGGGGTGAATCTTTGGTGGCAAAGAGCTCGTTAAACGACACGTAATTTGCCTTTTTGCGGATCAGTCATCACTGCGAAATCAAGCGTTACTTTGACCCTTCATCGCTGAGTTTTCCCTTCTCATACGTAAACAAATATATACAAAGTGAAAAACCAGCCCTTTTGCCGCTTCATCAAAAGAGACTGGCGGGCGCCGGGGCGAGGGGTTGCTTTTACTCCCTCGGGTGAATCGTTATCGCTGCTAGCTTCGTTGGCAGCGGTTGTGGATCGTTGTCCAATCCGTTAAGCAATTACCTCGTCCCTTTTGCAAAGAATGGGGCTCTAAAAAAAATGTACACGTATATACTTGTACAGGTTTGTGCAGGGTTGTATGCAGACTCTTTACGCCCCATAACTCACGAACCAATTCACTAAACTGCCGTACCGAGACCCATCTCTCTTTCTCCATTTTCCATTGCGCCCCTATATTCCTCACATTCTGTATAACCGCCACGACCAATCATAGCCCCTTCCATCCAGTATTAAATAAATATACGTCGACGCCAATTTTTATCATCGTAAATAAACTATCGCCTGACAAACTAAAAAGTCTCACCAAATTGACCTCTCATCCGACCATGGATCCTCAAACACCCAATGAAGTGAAACCCAAACCAGAGAAAACCTAAATACTGATATCTCGTCAAACACAGAATCGACCATCATTTTTATCTATTTTTTTCCTTTCAAACAAACGTGCTACAGAATCGACTCGCAGGCGATCTATAAATCTTCAAAAATCAAACAAAGACTTCTCAGAAAAATCTTAAAGAATTTTAGTAAACCCAAATATTAAGATCAATCTTAAATATCGTGGTAAATATTGGTCATTTTCTTCAGTCAAAAGTCTCAATACTTGTAATATTTTTAAAGAAATTATCATATTTTTGTCAAAATCTTAAAATTCTCTCAGCTCAAGCGTAAATGAAATAAAAAAATATATCAATAAAAACTGAACCAACAATAAACAAAAGAAGCTATTAATAAAAACTCAATATCCAAAAAACCCAAATTTTCAAAACCTTCCAAATCCTACAAAATATTCTCTTCCTTCAGTCAAAAATGGAAAAATTCATTTCCCCAAAAGAGCCCACGGAATTTTCTGACAAGCCCAAACAAACGTAACTTCCGACATCAAGCTTGAATGTTCTGAGAAGCTTTTATACCCTTTTCAGTTTAATGTGTTTGCACGTGTGGAATTCGAAAGGAGAGTTGGACAGGAAGATCTTTCAAAGGACGAGGAAATTTAATAAGTGTGTAGCAAAAGCTTGGTTCTTTTTTTTTCAACGATTTGTCTGTCTCGACTCCCTTTGTACGTTTCTGCTTCCGTTTTCATCGTTCACTTTATGATTTCTTCGTCCTTGCATTATCCGTCCTTTCCTTTTATCTAGCTTTTGCGATTCACCTTCGAGGCATGTGCCTATATAGACGTATCAGGCATACATAAGCGGCTGACTTTTCACCCCCTTTACAGAGCTTGGTACAGCCTCGCTTTGTGTCGTACAGCGAGGGTGCATCAGGACTCATTCTTTGGTTTCAACTTTCTTCTACTCACAGTTTTTCAGACCTGGGAAATTATACGATGTGCAGTGTCCTCGGGCTGTTTATCGCATTGTGCACACAACTCATAAAACTTTCGGGCGCGTCTCGTTTTATTCTTTTTCACTTAGTGAAGTCGCATTGACGATAACATCATTGAGCATTTTGATAAGCTGCTGAACTCGATGAAAGATTTTTGGTAATGAGGGTTCTTATGAAATGGCTGTGTCGATAACCATCATTAAATAACACGATTTTTTTCGGTTGATCTTAATTTGATGTTTTTATCGATTTTCATACGATTTCGATTTCCTCAGTTGGTCTTCGTTCGATTATAATTTTTTTCATTTAGTCTACATTTAATTTTGGATTTTTTATCTTCACTAGATTTCCGTTATTTCGGTCAATTTTTATCTGATTTTGAATCATCCCGTTGATATTCGCTTTATTTTGACTTTTTTAAAATTCGAGCTCGATTTGATTTTTTATTTTATTTGTTAGGATTCCGTCGCATTTTCCCTTCACGTGTATACGTTCCATGAATCAGGCAATATTGGAGCGCGATATTGCCAGACAAATTTCTGTATTGTAAGGGTGCGTAATATCGTCGTAACGGTGGTTAAATGCAAGAGGAACGAAAATTTCTCCCTTGTAGAGCACATAAAATGTGCATCATGGGGCGAAGTTCCGCAGATGCAGCACGAAGGGTGCGATGGCTTGAGTTCTCCGCAATATTGAAACCGGAAGGAAGAGGTGTATGAGAGAGGGTGTCAGAGGTGAAGGACGAGAAGGGCTCGGGGATGAAAGCTTTATATACAACTGAGGGGCAGACACAAATGTCTGATAAACAGTTTCAGAGGTTGCGATTGTCGTTCGGTTACCCAATGGTATTCAACAACTTGAATTGTGTCGAGGGACCGTCCTCGAAGAAACTTCGTCCCGAGGAAGCGTCGCCGGGCGATACGCGAACATAATGGAAAGTTGAAGGACACGATGATTTTACCTTAAGAGAAAACCCCAATACGACGGCTTCGAAACATCGATATTTCTGCATTGGTTTTGGAAAATGTCCTTTCAGATATACAGGATATCCCAGGACGGAATGTCATCCGTGAAATGGAGGGTTGGGGATAAAATTCTGAGTCAATTAAAGTAATTTTACATAAATGGAAAACGTGGAATAATAATAATAATAATTCAATGTAAAGAATACAATGCTATTGTCCGAAAGTTTTTTTCGCTTCGAAAATGGTTTTGAGGGTTTATCTAATCGAAAATTTTCAACTGATCACGAATATCATCGAATTTTCGTCGAAAGCACTGCATACAGCAATAAACTCGTTAAGTGAATTTAAAAAATGGAGTGAGTTTAAATACTAATGAAGCAATCGAGATGAGGATTAGAGGGTTTATCTTTGCTTAAAAATCGTTTTTTCCGTAATATCCATGCAACGGTATGACCAAGTTTTCCAAAGGTATGCGTTTGGTTGAAGAACAACGAGTCTACAAAAGTTTTCTCCCTCCGTTAAGCGCGTACGTAGTCCTTCACTCGGGCCGTCACCTCTCCGGTCATTAGCCGGTTGAACGTTAGGGGAAACCTCGCTCGGTCGTTCGAAAAAAAATGGACACTCGCGGAATTAACGCGGAACATGTTTTGAGGCTTCCGTTGAGAAAATTGGATCAGTTGGTTAACACTCGTCCTCATTTTCCGCCGCTCGGACATACGCTGAAACTTTTTTCTGAGAGGCCTTCAAACGTTTCGCAAGTGATCAAAGTTACTGAATAAAGTATTCGAAGTTTTTTGAATGTCGAGTAGATAAGGGGGTTTCAGAAAAAAAATTATCCGAATTGAATATTTCGATAATATTTGGGTTTGCTGTTTGATTTTAGTCGAAAAGTTGTTTGGGTTTGTTTGGGTTACTTAAAAATTAATAAAAATAAAATTAATAAAAAGAATCAATCTTACTTTAAAAATTCAAAATCTGAAAAACATTTTAATTTTCGGAATTCCACCAGCAACTTTTCATTCAATTTTATATTGAAAGAAGTTTTGACGTTGATGAAAAATCTCGAAACATCTTTAATCTCGCGAGACAATGTTTTGACGTCTAAAAAAATAAACGTTCAATTCCAAAAACATTTTATTTTTCGAGTAGGATTGTAAATAAGTTAAATGTCAATATATATCACATTTTATAAGATATATTGCAGAATAATCAATATTCTGCAATGCAATAAACATAATGTTCTATGTCCAAAAAAAACCATTTTTTGTAGGTTTGTTAATTGGATTGTTGAATCAGATATTCGTCAGGCTGCTGTAGAAGGACAAAGGTTTACCTAATGACACTTGGCTATTCGCTGGGAAATGCTATAAGAAAGAGCTATGGCGATTGAGGGAGACGAAAAAAAAAAAAGAAAATGCTCGTAGAGTCGAGCTCACACTTGATTCGCGAGCTCGACGTTCTCTTCAGCCCTACAACAGATTATTGGACACATTCCAAATTCCATTAAACTGGAACGTTCATTCGAGAGCTCTTGTACGATCGTGAATATTTTTCTTGGTTTCAATTTCGAATTCTTATTCCAATGGACTCCGTACGTAAAAGTTTTGTCGATTAAAAATGTAATCAATGATTTCATTTATGTTTCCATATAAGCAACGAATTTAATATTTTCTTCTGTAATACTTAAATTTAAAGAGAAACAAATGAACCCGTTGTCATTTTTTAACGAATTTTTAAAGTTTGAACTTCGTACATGTAAATGTGTTCGAAAAACAAATGTTTTTTGTTGTATATATGTTTTTAAATAAAAAAAACAGTTGGATAGTTAATTCTTTCGATTTTTTAATAAAAAATAATTAAACTTGGTGTCGCACGTTTTTTTGGTAACATAGACATATTATATTATTATTTTCAAATTGAAAAAGCGAGTTTACATTAAATATGTGCTTCTTTTATATTATTATCAAAAAAAAATCAATGAAATTTTGAGTTATTCTTTAAAAATGTAATTTTTGATTACATATTTTTTCGCATTGATTAAACTATTTTAACATCACATTATTTAATTACAAAAAACACAAAACAAATAAAATCTTCAATCTTTTTCAAACGACTGTCATAAAAAAGAAATAAAAACTTCACGAATTCGTGAACGAAGCGAAATCTTTTCATCGATCAGTGACGCGTTTCATCGCAAATGCATTCCGCATAACAGTGGAATTAATGAAGGTCCGATTGACAATAAATTTCTCCAGAAAAAATCGTATCCCGGCCCCTTTTTAGTTGTTGCAATCGATTTGAGCGTGTTTTCGCCGTGAGTGTATATAAATTCGCGTGATCGAAGTGTCGCAGAAGGCGCCCAATTGAAAGTGTGATTGGATCTTGAAATATGGAGTTTCGGTAAGGGTTTTCGAAATGGCGACCGGCGTACGACACATACGTCGTAATTTCGGTGTATGCCAGTGGCAAGGATGTGTCACGCACGAGAGTTCCATCGATTCTAACCCCACACTCTCCACTTCCGGTTCACGTACGGCAACGAGATGAAGGCTGGAACCCACAACCCTCTCCCACGTCACTCCTATCCCACCCCTCTTTCATTTCACCCAAACCTACTCCTCGATCGTTTCAACCCCCCCCCCCTCCAATCCCCTTTTCATCCCCCAACCTCAGTGCTACCCCATCTCCAATTCCATCCCCACCAAAGAGTCACCCCTCTAGCATTTTCCCCATACCCCAATCCACCCATTCTCATTTTCATCCCCCAACCCCCGTTTCACCTCGATCGTCCCGTAAAGTCACCTCCCCCCTTCTTGCGCTCCTGGAATGAACGCCATAACTCACGTTCGATAGTTACGAACGGGCCGTTGCCGCAATTGGGTAAGTTGCGGTAGTTGGCTCAGTTAGCCGCTACGTTTCGCGCATATATTCGGAAATCCTGCTCCGGTGGATGCACTCGTCGAGCTCTACAAACTATTGGAACTACTGGCCAACAAAAGGTCCCAACTTGCCTAATCTTCGCTCTGAAATTTAACTTGGTTACGACCTTTTGCTCGGAGCAATACACTTTCGTGGTGTACACGATGTTGGACAAGCTAGAAACGCTAACAACGATCAGTCCCTGCCCTTCTCGCTCTCTCCTAAACCCACACGACCACTCCTGTTGCGACGTCGATTAATCGCTCACTTGCCTGGATCACTCTTTCATGTACTGATAGCGTACATCGATGATACACTGCCCACGTTCGAGTAATGAGATCCTCGTAACGTTACGAATTCCCTGATGGACCCAACGGCTGAAAGAGAGTTGGGACATTTTTTTGGGGATCGGGGACATTTATTTTCAAAACGAAAAACGGAATTGTCGCTTTTTGAAATATCTTGGAACCGTTCCTAATCAACGCTGAGGATTGATCGGTCCTAAAGTTTCATC
Source organism: Ophioninae sp. B BG-2022a (assembly GCA_030522765.1). Taxonomy (NCBI): domain Eukaryota; kingdom Metazoa; phylum Arthropoda; class Insecta; order Hymenoptera; family Ichneumonidae; species Ophioninae sp. B BG-2022a. The sequence goes on from JAPYZJ010002286.1 coordinate 19,255, forward strand.
GCATCCTTAAAAATCAGACTTCAATACTGTTATAATCAAATTCCAATTTTCTACAATTTACGATGAAATTTGGAAAACTTTTCTTTTTTCCTTCTCAATTAAAATGAAGATTTTTATCGAATGTTTATTTTTAATTAAATTAAATTTAGCATTCCGAAGTTTCACAGTTGAGCATCGATATTGACGCGTAAAAAATTGTAGTTCTATTGTACGACCTAAACCCTATAAAAATGTGTATAAACGTTTTTTTTTCTGATAATAATAATTTGGTAAAAAAAAATTCGTTAAAAAACTTGACAAATTGTGCTCCTTTTTTCCATACATGGAATTATAAATGACGCTATAAACTTTACTATCGATTTTTATTTTTTAATCCGGTGTTCGATAAATACGTGTCATCCCCTCCCTTCCTATTCTACCTCCTGATGTACTTTTTCTGACCTGCACGAACTCCCGGTCCCAGGCAAACCTCTTATCCGGAACACACTGCTTTTAACTGGGGCGTGGATGGCTCAAACGAATAAACGTCGTAACTCACGTTCAACAGTCTCGAACGGTTCAATCCCCAATTGGAAGCTTTCCAAGGACACACTGGAACGAAGAGGGTGTCACAGGGAAAGGAATACCCGGGAAGGAAAAAAGCAGATCGAGAAGAGGTCAACCAAAGTAGGTACTTCGTTCACCAGTAAAGAATAAAAAAAAATTGTTAATAAAAAGTAATCCTGATTTTCGTACGTGTGAATCAGTTGCAAAAATGGATCAAAAGAATACTTAAGGAATAAGTAAAGTGCTTGATATTAATAAAATAAATAAATAATAAAAATACAAAAATATAAAAAATCAGTCAATTTTTAATCGAATTATCGATAAAAAAAAACATGAATTGTTTCTTGTTACCAAATCACGATAATAAAAAAAAAATTGGCCATATATCAGTCAATATTATTTATGAAAATATTTTTTTTTTTCGTTTAAAATCATAACAGCTTCAATTAGCGATATTTCTCAACGCAATTTAGTACACAGTTTCGTCAACGTACCTACGAATAACCGTCAAAATCAATTTGAAATAATATCATTTGTTTTACGAAAAAAAATTGTTCAAAATACCCGTAATCTTAAAATCATCACAGTAGTCTCACCCCTCGATTGAACGTTATTTGTCACGTCAACAGTCAGTTTCACAGCATCCCATTTTTTCTAAAAAAAAAAACACGCCCATTCATACACATTTTTCATGCGCACGCTGCTACCGACGTACCGATGAATCACATCTTAATTGAATTATCGTGAGAACGAAAACTCAAGGGTATTATTCATTTGCGGAAGAAGCGATGAAAAACTTTTCGAGACGTGGAGGAGACAGTGCGCGTTTGCGATATGGGCACGCAAACCGCGAAAGGAGACGAGCCAAGTCGCAAAAAAAAAAAAAGGCAAGAGTGAGCGTGAGAGGCGTTGCTCGTGGCCAGCGCTAATTAATACAAAAAGAAATGAAAAGTAGAGCCGAGTCGCATCTAAAAAAAAAAAAAAGAAATAAAACAAAACAAGAAAGAAAAAGGCGTTGAAAAAGGGAAACCCCTGAATGAAGTTAAATGGCCCGTGGCCTTAATTGCTGAATGCATGCAAAAGACGAGAATTATTATTTTGATTCCGCGTCGCCTCATACGTAAGCGAAATGAACGCGATGTGGTAAAGAAAAGCGAGCAGAAAAAAAAAACAATTCGACGACCTTTTTTTTTCCTTCATTGTTAATTCGGTATTTAATTGGCCGTATCTTTGAATCGCATGACAATCACTCTGCAGACCCCCACCTTTTTTTTAAATTAAAGCCCTATATCGAAAAATGCATGTATTGTGTATCAACGGTGTACGGAAAAATCTGAGAAAAGTTTTTCATTTTTCATCCAATGACGGAGCAATCGAATCGTCGGAAGGAGCTCAGCCCCGGAGGGAGAATTTAAATTCGAGGGATCAAATTAGCAGCAATCGTCTACGTATAGGTGAGACTTTGTTCAAAATTTTCGAGCTTTCGAAAACTAATTTCGAACGTACTTAATTGTCCAATTAGGAAAGAAGAGCGGAAACTTTGTATCCAGACACACAGACACACACATATTTATGTATATATACACATATATATTGCAAAATATGTATCTATACATAAAAAAAAAAATATATATATATATATATCGCAATCAACCCAATTATCTCGCGCTGGTGATCTTTCTGTTCCCTCTTAATGCCATAACTCTTCCGTGCTTTAACTGCAAAAATATTGTGCCTTTTCTGCCCCCCCCCCCCCCCCCCCCCCCCCTTCTTCGAGATGGGAAATACGCGATAAAGGGAAAGTGGCGCTGGAGGGGGAGGGGGACGGGGAATGAGCAGAAAATATTGAGCAAGAGCGTTAGAGAGGGAGAGAAGGAAATCTTTGTAGAGAAATTTATTTAATTACATAATTAATTGCCAGGCTGTAGTGTTCAGTCTCGAATACTATCGTCGATAAAATACAAATACCTATTCACGTTATTCAAACAAATGGCGAGATTGTGGAGCCAGCTTCGTTGCTGGAAAACTTTTGGCGAATTGGTTCCTTTTTTTTCCGCTCTTTCGTAGGGAATTGAATTTATGATGGAAATTTCATATCGAGGTTTATAATGGTACGCAGCGTTTGGAGAAATTCAATTGGATTTCGAAAGTTCAGGCGAGCAGCTGATTTTCGAATTTTCATTCATCGCTATGTTAAGCTTGAATTATTTTCCAAATATGTGAAAGAAAGGTTTAAAATTTTCGCTTTGACGGGCTGGTCTAATGTGAGGACAAGGAAATCAGGGTAAAAAAATTAATTTTGAAGGAATAAGCACAACGAATGAAAAATCTTTTACAATCTTATTTGTAAATATATATCAAGCAGGTTGTGTACAAAATTTCGTTAAGAAATATCTGTAATCAAAGCATTCACGTACAGTCACGTGAACGATGACTCAATGATGCACCCCGAGTCGAAATTTTCGACCTCGGTTAAGCCCGCAGAGAGGGTTTAACCCAAGTTTCATAGGCTTCCGCTCTGCTCATCCGAGCGGGTTGCCGGGAATTAAACAGAGGGTCTAGCGTCTGGAATACCCATGCGATGGAACCTCCGTTCAATCTGAGAATGGCAGAAAGTAGACAAAATCACTAAGGCGAGGTTGCGCAGGGTGAAAGTGAGCCACCGTTGGACCTACATAACCCGTTCCCGCAGACCGTACTAGACCCTCCGTTCGACCTACCTGCATTCGGTGTGAGAGAGAAAAAATGCTTACGGCGGCCTTTGTTCCGCACTACAGGTCAGA
>JAPYZJ010002287.1:0-23176 GCA_030522765.1 Ophioninae sp. B BG-2022a
ATCGAGTTATTGTTTATTTTTAATATTAAAGAAGTGTCCTCGCTAATCTTTGTTGTTTTATTTATTTTTCTACTTGCAATATTTTTGTTTCTACAATGTGTTTACAAAAAGGGGACGATATTTGGCGACTGTACCTTAAGGGTTGTTTGTGATAAGACATTATCTAACATGACGATCATTACATTTATCATGATTGTCGTCATTATCATCGACTTCGACTTTGACGACGTAGATGACGACGTGAACGACAACGACGACGACGGCGACGACGGTAAGCCCCCTCGTGTGCCCGAATGCCCTAGATTCAGAAGAAAGAAATACAAACCTCCATTGTGAACGAGAGAAACGGGAGAAGCGATACCACACGCACTACTTCGCGCTTGGTTATTCTTGTAGCATTTTTCAGTCCAGTTTCGCTCGATTACGTTATGTATATATATATATATATATATATATATAAATGCGGAAGAAAGATTTCGAAGACATCCAATTTTACAGACTTATTTTATTCATCTTTAGAATATCATGACCTTTATACGAACATTATTGGACATACCACTAGCGACCCTGAAATCGACACGTTATTGGGGATACTGAAGTTTTCAAGCAAACTCGTTGAACCGATAGTCATCATTACATGTCACTATTGAACCAGCGAACGATCATCCAAAATGTAACCAACAAACAGCTGGTGCAACTTGGGATGACCATTTATTGACACTACATTTACGTAAATACATTGATGACATCGATGTAATTTTGGAAGATTATCAATTATCCAAAGCTCACTTTCCAAAACGATCGTTACCGCTTGACCGGAAATTCCCGAAGTTGCCAGTAAAATAGCGACCCAGCGCAAGCCGTTGAACGACTCGATACTCATAGCTCGGAGCGTTAAATCCTCCCGCGTGTTTGGGTTTGTTTGTATTTGTTTGGGTTTGTTTGGGTTTCTTGTCCCTCTGCTCGAGAATCTGCCACTATACTCGTGTTTTATTGAGTTCCGGAAATAGTCGCGGTAAATTCAATGAATAACTGGTGGATGTTCCGATGCAGCGATATCGTTGATGTATGTGTATCAGGAACGCGGGGACGTTGCAAGAACGACGATATCTTTTCGCCCACGGTAAAGGTCCTCGTGTGAGTTACATATCCCTCTTAGAGTCCTGAGACAGAGAGAGAGAGAGAGAGAGAAGGAGACTTCATTGCGCTCTTGAGCTGCTCCACTTACGGTCCATTAGCCTTCGGGCGACGATAAATATACACCTATATACATTGACCGCCAGTCGTTATCGATCGGCCCCTCTCTGCAACTCGTGCCTACCTTGCGAGTTGTACGTAACGAAAAAGCAAACGGAGACAAAAAAAGAGATGCAGCTAGAGAGACAGCTTTGTCAAATTTCAACGTTTCGTACTTGTTCTCCTCATCGAATTGATCGTAGGTGATCAGGAATGGTGATTAACAATCCTGAATTTATCGTACGAATAGCCTAGTATGTAGACCTCGTTTTGGACATCCGTCGCTCTGGGCCAATGCACATTCATCAGGTGTATCGAAATTAAAATATTACTGAATTTGTATTTAAAATATTGAGGAAATCATTAAATCTTTAGGAATTATTGTTTTTTATAGAATGAATTATTTTATCATTATTTTAGAATATGTTACTATATAAATGAATAGTTATAGAAATATATATTCAACACGGTCGCTTGTGGAAAAACAGCTTCTGCAGACGTTAATCGTTGCAAAACGAATCGACCTGAATTGTTCCAAATTCTGATATATGTTATAGTAGGAAGATTTACAATCTTGATTTTTAAGAGATTTACTATTGATTAGGCTGTTTTATATAAATAGACTTCATGGCCGAGTTTGACAATTTATTTATAAAATAATGAAACATCAATTTGAATGATGAATTAATTAGCAATCATTGGATAATTCAATATACAAGGTGAATCTCAATATGTAAAGTGAGATATATATACACACATTTCTTTCGGAGCAAAATTTGGCTGAATTTGCAGGTGTAGTAGTTTCTTGGAAAAAGACAACAAAATGATGTTTAATTCCGGGATCACGAATTGACTGTTTCTATCAGTAATAATATAAATGCAGAAAATACATGCATCTTTACATCTTGTAAGAATTTCACGGGTGTGGGGTAGGAAACCTGAAATGACCAAAAGGCTGAAAATTCCGAATTTGAATATACCGAAACTAAAAATTTCGTAAATTTTTGGGATTATCTGGGCTTGTGAGAAATCAAGGGTTTAAAAATCAAACCACTGAACCCAAACAAACCCAAACAAATTTTGTAAACCTTTACGAAATTCGTAGTTTCGAAATATTGAAATTCGGAATTTTGAGCCTTCTGGACAATGGAAGTTCGACTTTCCTACTCAGTCGCGTTTCACGGTTGAAATTTTCATATATCGTCCTCTGCACGTGGGTGTCATTTCTTCTCTCTTTTCTTTACTCCCTGATTTTTTTCTTTTTCACCTTCCTGCATTGCGCAATTATACGCTGGCGTGTAAATAACGCGATCAACGTGCCCACATTTGTATTCTGCGAAGACGGCAGCGGACGCGTGTATTTTAGCTAAACGCCAATCCCTATATACGTTGACCAAGACGAGATATATATAATTATGAGGCACGTTCCATACCCGAGTTGCACGTCCGTATGAGATAAAGTCGTACATTAATTAGCACGTCTCAACAATAGGGAAAAAAATAAACATTAATCGAAACGACGTTTGCACTAATTTTCTCAAATTAGCTACTTAAACTTTCTTTGAACGATACTGCTCAAGATGGCCTATCTAAGTACGTTATCTTTATAAAAATAAGCCAAATTTGCGATGCATTAGGGAGTATTGCTAACTTTTCCACTTTAAAATCTGTATCGTTTTGACTTTATTGCGAATGTTAATTTCAAATGTGAAAAACGCTTCTTCATTTTTTTGAAAAAATTGCTTTTTTGGGTATATTGACGACTGAAACATTTTAGTTTCTAACTAAACTTCTTCTTTTTTTTAAACTGAACATAATCATAATTTGCCAAGAATATGACAGATTATTATACAAATAAATTAATTACGATAATTGTTTATTTTTATTAATACCTGACATGTTGTTTTCTCAGATTATGGCTACAAATTTCAAATTAGAATCTGTACAAAAGGTTTTAGTACTTTTCGTTATTGGGACAAAAGAAAATTCCAACTTCTTAAGGCACGTCATTCTCGCCAAAAAATTGAAATTCGCAACATATCTAAGTATTGCTAAATTTTCATTTAATTAATATGAATCGAATAAAAATTATTTTGTTTGGGTTTGCTTCATGGAAATACAACAAAGAATAATTTTAGTTATTTCAAAAATTACTATCGATTTTATTTTTATTATCATGTCAAATAATTTCGCCAGGTTTTCAATGCAGATGTTTCGTAAGAATGAAAAAACAATATTCTCCTTTTACTAAATACATGAATGCGTGAAAAAAATATGTTTTGGGCATTCTCGTCTATAGCCCAAAAAGACGGTTTTCTGTGACGTTTCTTAATTGATCATTGTTTGGATCCAGCCCTATTCAAATATTCCGGTCTTATCATTATTCTAGCCTTTATTTTTCAATTTTACTTTTCAATTCTTCAAATTGCAAAGTGCGCATACTTGACCCGCATGATGCTGATAATCGACGTTGGATGGATTCAACGGATTTGAAATAACCTTTTTGGTCTTTGCATGTTGGTTCGTGCTGGTAGATTATAGTTTTACGACGTCCTTCCTCATTCAAAGAGATGTCTGCTTGCTCGCTCGAGGATAAAAAGTAGCCGTGAGGAACGGGAGAGAGACAAAAGAAAACGCAACGATGATAAATGCACGTACGCAAGGTCGGAACAAACCTCGCCGCGGATACTTCTACGTTTGTGTATGTGTGCGTGTTTTCGTGTGAGTTGTAAAATACGTAACTATAACGTGACGAGAAATGATATACCTGTTAAGGAGTCGCCTCGAGTGATAAAGAGAAAATTCACAACGATTTATGACGTCTGTGACAGATGGAAATAAAAATACCCGTATTAGAAGAATCGCGATATCGGAAGTCAATGAGCATTGATTTTCTCGAGGTAACCTTCCCCCCAAAGACCTCAACATATCCGGAAATGACTCGCGATCCCGGAAGTATTTACCGCGCGATCTCATCCACAAGATCAATAGAGGAAGAAAAAAAATCGCATCGATAAGACTGCGCATGATCAACTCTGAAAACACTCGGGCCCCGAGCGTGTCCTTCTTACGGCAACGGAAAACGCGTCTCGTTGGTAAACCGGAAAAAAAAACATCATGCGAGTCAAGGAAATTGTTTCGTGTCTGGATACCGATGAAACGTTGATTCAAAACGCTGATTAATTTTTTTTTATTCCGAACTTTAAAATTCACTGGAATTCAAAAGTATGGAAATAATATTACGTTTCTTGATAAAGAAATCATTGAAAATGATAATGAAGGATAATTCGAAAGGACGAATGAACCAATAAAAATAAAGTTAAAGGGTCAAATTAACAGCAATGGATAAATTGGAGTGGTGGAGGTAACTTCGATTGACCAGAAAGCTAAAATTCGGAATTTTAATATTCCGAAACTACAACTATCGTAAAACTTTTGTTGGCATGAGTTTTACGAAACTTGTAATTTCGGAGTATCAAATTTCGAAATTTTGAGCTTTCTGATCAATCGAAGTTTCCTACCCCACCCTATACTTGCCACTATTGAGGAGACGAAAACCGCATCGCTCGGAGTGCTTGAGCCCACACGAAAAGCGCATTTTTATCAGCAGAAAAATGAGAATTATCTTATTTCCAGGAAGCGATGAGTCGCGTCAATTTTTTCGTGATAATAAGGAAAGAAAAATGAGAACGAAAGAAAAATAAAGAAAATTTTTTTTTTTTTTTAAATTACAACACTAATGTATTTGCAAATATCTCTCTGTATGTGACGATAACAGTAATCGTAACAAAAACAATAACGGCGTGTCTGTACTTTTCATGGAGGAAGAGTAAAGAGGAGTCACGTTCGAAACTCGTGCCGAATCGGTAAGATCAGTCCGGTGGCACATAACGATCCGTTATCATGATTCAACCAGAAGACGAGACACATAAGAATCCCCCCCCCCCTCCTTGTCGTCATTCCCGCTATCGCCTCTCTCTCTCTCTCTCTCTCTCTCTCTCTGAACTGCTCCGTCACGTTCTCGTTTTTCTTTTCCCCGTCTTTACATTATTATGTAACGAGAGGGTTTAACTGTAAATATTTACTGGTGGAGGCCGCGAGAGAGAGCGCTCTCTTTTTTGCCGGAATGAAGTGCGCGGCCGGGAGGAGGGGGTGGCATACGTAAAGTAGCCCGATGGAAGGTGTACTCGTGATCCTACAGTGAAAAAAGAGTGGAATAAAACGGACTCGGACAGCATTCAAAATCATGAATAAAAGTAGAACGAACCAGAAATGTTGCACTTCGGCCCTTGGACTTGAATGTCAGTGACAATCGTATCTTCTTCGATGTTTCACTAACCCGAAATTTATACAAAAGTAATGTGCAAAAAATTGTTGAATCGTGGAACAAATACTGTAGCAGGAAAATTAACTATTAAGGATTGACTAGGTGACCCTAGATCCTAGACCCTTCATAAATGGATCAGCAGATAAAATTCCTTTAATCAATATTTAGAGCCGAAATTGAATGCGGAATGTGATAATACATGCATGAAATCGAAATCAATTTCATTTCTATATATCTCGATGATCACGATAGTGGATCGATTGGTCGAGGGCAGGATTTGAAAAATCATTGATTTTCAATCGAAAATTTTCGAAAAACAAATGAAATGTGAGTAATTTGTTTAATTTTTCCGGTGTAGCGGTCAAAAAAAGCTTTAAAATGATGCCTCATTTATATATATATGGATAAAGTATGAAGGAAGTTATGACGTGCTGACAAAAAAAAGCTTTTGAGAAATAATATATATATATGATTTAAACGATTAATTCAAAAATCAACTAAATTCGAACAATGTTTTTACAATAAGAATATTGTACGTTTTATTTCATTTTTGGATAATTGTTAAAATTATTGGAAAATCACTTGACTTTTCTTTTTTGTATTTTAACTCATTAAGGCCCACAAAAGAGTCTCAAACATCGAGAGTACGAAAATGGAATATAAAAAAGCGTAGCGGCTCTTCTTCCATCAGAGCTCATCAACGTTCGCAGCTGCAATTTTAATGAAATACAAAATAGAATGCAAAGTGAATTTGAACAATAAATAAAAACAACAAACGAATGGATTTGGAGACATCGATTCGAAATGTTGAAAATCATTTGACGGCAAAAGGTGTCCGCCAATCGAAAGAAAAGCAACGACTATTGGGCACGCTACGCGTGTGAGTTTATTTAGGATAACGGTAAAGCAAATGGTCGAGTTGCATGCTCGTAACGACTTTAAGAATTGGAATTTTAGGGCAACGTGTGTGCTCACTCGTTTTTCGCTCGATCATCGGTCGTTGGGTCTTTCGCCCACGTTACGTCAGAAACAATGGCAGATACGCCGTTATGTGTGTCCGTGTATGTGTGTGTGTATGTGCATAATACAGGTAAGTATTTTATATGGTCTTTTACCACATCCCACATTCAACGACTTTTTTCTTTCACAAGCCTGATCTAACGAACGTTTCATATTCAATAGCTTTGAAATTTTTTCATGGATAACGGTAAGATCAGTCTGGGGAAACGATCTGCGTCACTCAAAAACGCAGCACGTAAACTTCTCATAGCGAACACAGGGAATTAAAAAATTATTTGCCAATGTTGTTTTTTTTGCTCACTTCAAAGTCCAAAAATCTTGAACACATCGTGTGTAAATTGTAATCTGGTATTCCAAAAAGTTATACGCTTTATACGCTTATGTTTTCCCCAAATTTTAAGGAATCAGCGTACAGATTTAAAAAATCGCCAAAATTCTTGAAAATTTGAAGAATCATAATTCATGATCGAATAAATTATTATTCTATCAAGAATTAACGTATCAAGTATTAACGTGAATTATTTTAGAATTTTTCACTAAATAATATAGATATTTCACTATATTTACATATATATATATATATATATATATATATATATATATATATATATATATAAGAGTAGTAAAAATAAAACCATGATTTTTCCAAAAGATCGCTTTAGTTATTTCCACCTCGCGTTGTATAACTCTGATCGGGTTACACTAGATGGCGTTAGATAGATGAGATTTCGTACCGAACAAACTTTGGAAAGACTTTATGTGATTGGTTGACTCCAGAAAATAATGGATTTCTTTTTACTACAACAAATATAAAATTATCATATAAAAGTATGAGTTTAACGGGTTCGATTATGGGAAAACTGTTCCTGCAGACGTTTTTGCTTGCGAAACGAATGTACCTAAATCGCCGATCAAGCGATTGATCAGGCCAAGTTTCAAATAAATCCGGAGTCAAAATAAATTCAAATCAATTGTCACGTTTGGTCTTAATTATGGTCTAATCAATATTTATTAATTGCTTTGATTTCCGTGTTCACCGAGACCATTTTTATTCCCATAAGATGATAACGTTTACGTTTTATGAGTTTCATATATTATACGTACATCAGGTTTGAAGAGAGAACATTTTATCTGGATTGGGCGCCCAATGTACCGATATAGCACATAAAATTTCTGACGTCAAAAAGTGGCACGACAAGAGACAGGTAACATTGCATCTCTTGTTCTCGCTTGTGTTCCTGTTTCCCCTTTGTGTATTTCCGTCTTTCCTCTTTTCCCACTTCTTCTCTCTCTCTCTCTCTTTTATTCATTGCGTTCTCTCCTGAGCTCGAAAAAGAGGATACTTTCTCATGGCAAGCTCCTTCTCTCTTGTTTCCCCCTTCTCATGAACAGGTAAGAAAGTGCACATGTAACACTGATATTACAAGATGAGTAGGCGTGGCAGTAATGTAAGGGGGAGGGGGCATATATACGTGAAGGCAAGAGAAACACGTGACTCTTGGAAGTGAGGAAGAGAATTGGCTTTCGTCTGAAGTCCCCAACCACGTGCTGAGCAAAGTCAAACTTCGAGAGAGATAGAGAGAGGCCGCAAAGACTCGGCGCCGTGATTTCGTCAATGGCAATGTCAGTGTCAATGTCAACGAACGCAACCGCGATTATTCGAGAAGGCCCCCCACGAAAGACAAAAAAAAAACGCCAAGTTGCGCAATCATCCAGAAATAATCTCAATTTTCGAATATCTCGTATCAGAAATACGTTCGTAACTCAAATTGACCTTATATAATCAGATATTGCTGTAAATTCTTCCGAAATATTTGACTTATTTTTTACACCGACTAAAAGTGATCAATATACATATCAATTTGGGCAGTGTCCACGCAGTAGTCGAGGTGTTCTTGGAGCCTTCAAGGGTCGACCAGTCATGTTGTTCCAGTCTACTAAAACCGAGTCTAGTGGTTGGTCAATGTTTCCTAGCGCAAGCTGAAGTACTGCCTGACCAATTCGATTAATCATTAAAAAAAAAATGATTATTAATCATTTTTTTTTAATCAATATAAGTATACAACGTTCTCGTCAATTAATTTCCATCTGGTTACAACTGAAATCAGGATTCTCAATATTCACAAGGAAAATACCAATTACCGCTAAATTTGCTTAGGCCCTGATGCGAAAGTCTCCCTGGCATTGGCTCCAACTTTTGTTTTATGGTGTCACTTTAATTTTGCTTCCGTGGTACGAAAAATGTTGCTATGTTGGAAGTGTGTATTTAGTATTTAATGATAATTTATAATAGCTGATATACATACATACCTACCTATATATACAGGGTGGCCGGTTAATTGACGTCATAAAAAAAAATTTACCTCCAGCATGTCGTAGGGTATCCGAATCACCCGCATGTCTGTTTTGCAATTTTTCATAGTTTAGGAGTTATGATTTTTTTTTCGATTTTTTGAAGAATTTCGCTATGACCAGTTCTAAAAAATGCTAAAATTAAAAGCAAGAGACTTCTCAGAGTCTTAAATCATTATGACACCATTTTGTATATTTAATTTAAAATTGAAAATGTAAGTCATAATTTACGGAACCCAAATTTTTAACATTAAACCAACATTTACATAACTTTCATCAAATCTACGAAGCTGATTATTTTATGCATAAAAATGCAACGCACAAGAATACAGTTACAAAAAAAAAGACTCTGAAAAGTCTCTTGCTTTTTCTTTGAGAATTTTTTACAGCTGGTCATGTCGAAATTCCCTCAAAAAATCGAAAAAAAAATCATAACTTCTAAACTATAAAAAATTGCGGAACATACATGGGGGTGATTCGGATACCCCACGACATGCTGAATCTAAATTTGTTTTATGACGTCAATTGACCGGCCACCCTGTATATATATATATACATATATCTATATATACTATTATCTCCGCTATTATCTCCAACTTCTTCGTCACGGCAAACCGCTAGACGTTTCAGTTATGAAACGGGGTATGTGTTACAAAACAGCCGCGGTCGTGAGTTCTCGAGGACGTAATATCACGGATGTTCTCGACTGGTGGCGAGCTCCTGACTCCGATGTAGGCGAGCCTCGTAGCCAACGTAGCTCGTAGCCGTTGTTGTACCGTTAGATTTTCTCTCCCGAGACGCGCGGCACATGGCGAATACACGGACAAATCCAGACATAGCAGGCTTCGGAGATCATCTCAGACTAAGATGAAGAGGTGGTAGTGAGAATAGAAGGGATATGCATGGAGAATGAAGACCGCGACAAGTATACGCGTTTGCGAGCATCGAAACGCTTCGATGACTTCGCTGTCACACTTCTCGCCGGGATAAACTCTTGGAGCAAAAAAGATCGAAGGATAGAACGCGGATAATGATGGAAGAGGAAGAAAGTTGACACAGAGTTATGTAGGATGGGGACGGGAAGGTACCGAGCTCTACTCCACATCGTCATCCGGACACTCCATAATATCGTGTAACGTCCATGTAAAACGACTGAAGGCAGAAGACTGTAAATCAAGTCGAATCTCTCTCTCTCTCTCTCTCTCTCTCTCTCTCTCAATGATTTTTGTCATTATAATTATTATTACTTTCTTTGTGTATATTAATTTTAAGTTATGTTCAAGTTTCTATGTTATTTTTAACTAGGGTTAAAAATAATTTAATTAGTTAATTTTGTTAAAATTTTGTTAAATTTGCCCTAGTTAATTTTGACTAGGGCATAATAAATTATATCATCATCATCATCATCATCATCATCATCTCTCTCTCTCTCTCTCTCTCTCTCTCTTTCGCTCTTTCTCTAACCTGATTTTGACCCAATTTCGGCTCGCTTTATTCTTAAATTTTTACTTACTTTTAGTTTGATTTTTCGCATTACTAAAATTTGTAAGTTTAACCTTACGCTGTAGGTTAACCTCTATCTTCATTGTTATCTGATGTACTTTTGTTTCTGAAGTCTTAATGTCTAACATTTTTTAACGTGTCATGTTGTCGATTCATCTACTATTTAGAAAAAAAAATTTTTTTATTATTGTTGTTCCATCCCGTACACGTTTCGGTTTTTACGGTCCCCTCTTCTCCTCTCCTCTCGGTTTCTTCCTGTTTTTCTCCCCACCTTGTTTCCCCCTGATTTCCCCCACCCTGATTCCTCCTGTCCCGTGTCATGTTGTCTTTTCTCTATTTTTGTTATTTTCACCTAAAATGAATTTTTTCTATTTATTTCTGAGGTTATAATTATGTTTATAGAAATTTGATCTGTATTTTATTTCTACTTTCCATGCTATGTATCGAGGATTTCCTTTTTTTGTTATCTTATTTGTTATCATTTTTTACACTTGCTTGGAAGTACTACTAGGGAATAATAAAACTCATCATGATCATCTTCCCCGGTCGAAATAAATTTGTATAAATAACTCTAATTTTAGAGGCGTTACAGTAGCATAAGTCCTTAATTAACGTATAACACTCGTGTATCGAATATCATCAGCTCCGATGTGTCTTCCTCCACGTTTCGCCATCTCTTCCAGGCATATCCCCCGTCACAGTGTTGACCTTGATTTCCATCTTCGAGTTGTAGTGTTTCGACTTGACTTCATCTCACTCCCACAGCCTCCCGAGGTATCGTATTCGACCAATATTAATACGTTAAATGGTATTGCGATATAGAGATACCGTTCGAGCCTGGTCGCAATCGGTCGTCCCGTTATACCGTCACTGTATCAACCTAAATGTATACGGGGTGTCGCGAGAGTAATCATTTACGTTTTACTGCACGCGCGTATTGCAGTAATTGACAAACAACGTCGTGAAAAGCGCCATTCATATTCCCCCTCTTTTTGTTTCTCCTTCACTCGGTTCTCCTCTTTCTATTCGTACCTCGCTGAAAATGCACGTCCGAAGCAAACGTGATTTTGTAAGGTATTATTAAATGAAATTTTTGGTAAAACGTTGATTACAAATTTAAAAATCGTGGATTTACAAATCTGGATAGTACACGTTCACCCTTACGAATAATTAATTTATTAATAAATGAACACACGTAATTCAATAAATGAAAAATAAGTATTTTTTATTTCTCGATTTTTCGAGGAAAAATTACTTAGGTAGTTATTGGTGATTACTAATAATAAACGGAACTTAAGAAGAAAAACAATAACTTATAAATATTAATAAGTGGTAATGAAACAACATTCTTAAGACGAAAAACATCGGGCGAGGCGATACTTAGGTATTACACTTTTCAAGTACATCGTATTTCAAACTAAACGATTCCACAGGATATTGATAAATCCTTGACAACATTTTGAAAAATATAGTTTCAAGAAAAACGAGTTCACATTGATCATAACTTTATCTTTAATCTACTATTAGTGCACTGTACATTGGACCATTCCCTTCAATTTGAGTTGCCACAGGCAACAAACAAATTTTCAATACATTCCCAGTAGCCTAAATTCTCAATAGTTCATTATTCATTTTCCGGACACCCGCTAGATTAATACAGGACGTTTAAAGAATAGACGTCGGAATGCAAAAACCGTAAAAATTTGGGTTGCGAGTAGATTAGGGCAACGCTGTTAAGACATAAAAGGATTCTATTATAAGAATTTATGCAGGAAACGAAGACAATTTAAAATACCATTTTGTATTCCTTTTCCGAATTTTTATAAAATGTTAATAAATCAAACTTTGAAGTTTGATTTATTAATGAATCAAATAAATAATATAAATAAATCCAAAAAATTAAACAAATAAAAATTGAAGCAATATACATATTAAATTAATCTGCAAGTCACTAAATACGACTGAAAAGCTTTAATGAGGCTCCAATAAATTTTCTCAATGGAATAAATTGATTAAAATTAAAATCTTCATTCTTTCCTCCTATATTCACCATACTTCCCATGAAGAAAAATACCTAGAGTATTTACAAGGTATTTCAAATTAGCTACAAGCTGATTTATTTATCAAAATTTAGAATTTATTTTGTAATAATAAATTCTGCAAAATAAATTCTAATTGCAAAATTCTATTTGCAAAATTAATTTTGCACAAAAAGCTAAGCAAAAATAATCATACGAAAATTTAGCGTTTCAAACGGATCAAAAACGTAGAAAGTTTTCAAAAACAATTCTTCACAACTCGATCTTTGGTAGCTCTCTTGAAAAAGTAGCGGAGGAAACGAGTAAACACATCGGCAGGTGACGACTTTTTTCACATTCCCCCGCTATAAAATCGATACTGCGTTACAGGTTTCTATAAAATCCTGCTATTCCAAATGACCAGTGCTATTTCAAATATTCTTTCTTCCCTCTACATGAAAACCGCAAAAATATGAATTTTCAAAAAATTTATTGATTTTTACGATTCACCTCGTTTTCAAAATCAATTATATAAGAAATAATACATTTTTCGTATAATTCAAAGACCGTGAAACGATATACTAGACCCAATGATAAAAAACAAATTAGCAAAGCAACAAACGCTTCAAAAGAGGGAAAGAATTCTTTCACCCCGTTCGTTCGCATGGTCTTCAAGTATGAGTCCTCGGTAAGTGAAGATAGTACACGGCCAAGGCAAAAGCCTGTTTTTCGAACAGTCCCGCGGCACTTGAGCTCGGAGAAAGTGGTGTGTCCACGTCGAGGTAACTGCGCAAAGAGGAACAGGCGAACGTTTACTGACCTACATTACCCTCGGCTGCGTCCGACCGCCGTCGTAGTCGCCACCACCATCAACGAAGTCTCCTTTCCTCCGAAGAGTCTTTCTCGGCACGATTCGCAACTTTACCCGCTTTTTACCTGATTTTTAAACTACTATTAGCCATTGGAAGGTTACTGTTGAGAATTGGACAAAGAAAATGTCATTTGTTGTGGATCTCAAGGATGGTTCAACTCCTTTGGATTCATTGGATTTTCCAGTTCTGAGGGAAAATCGACATCCCAATTCGGACGATTCGATTAAGTGATCCAAATTGTTTTCTCCAGCAAAGAATGACTGACTACGAAAATTGGGAGAAAAAGAATACCATAAGTGTCATTGACTAGGATGGTGAGGATATCTACGTTTTGACTCGTGGTTACGGTGGTTGGCGGAACTTCGAATGACCGTTTTCGAAATCACTGAATTATGAAACCAAAATAACAAAGATTATATTATTCAAAATTTAATTTTTCTATGTTTCAACAAAGGATTCTTTATTTGAGAACTCATTTATTCGATAATGTGTATTCGGATTCGGATTACAAATCTGTATTTGTATAACTCAAAGTAGAAGTTTACACTTCCGGTCGTACAAATACAGATTTGCACGATCGACAAAATTCGTATCCTCGAAATAGAAAAAGTGAGTATCTACAATTATTAATTTATAATGTCTAATATTATTAATAATAAAATGACATATATCGAGAACACAAATTTGGAACGTGTAACCGAGATCATTTTGCATTCCACCCGAATGACTGCCATAATTCTGAAGCGTAAATAATGTACTTCTCGACCATAAGACTTTTGCTATCCCAACCGTGCTTTAGGCCTATCACTGTTTTTGACTAATCGACTTTTAGCTCTTCGCTTTAATGAATTCTAAATTGTAAAGCCTGATAAAATAAATAATTAGATTATTTGACGTTTTGTTTGTTATCAGATTCTCATTTTGTTTGGGTTTGTTTATTTTTGCTATAAATCAATTTCAAGGTTTTTGTATTCACAATTTTCATAGTCTATTTTACAGGCTGTCGATATGTTGATTCTTCTACATTGGAAGGGTCGTTAACTATTTAATTCAAATTTTCGCTTCTTCTGAATATTGATCAATCAAATTTCCGACTCCCACCCGATGACCAGACTCTGCCGGACGGGCAACAACCGAGACGATGACGACGACGAGACGAAAGAGCGAAGGTGGGAGAGGAAAAAGGAGAGAGGGAGACCTAGTGACCCACAAACTCAGCAATGAGAGGAAGGAGACTGAAATTATGTCACAAGCCAAGTTCAAACTATTGGACACACAACGGTGAGCTCTCGAAGCTCTCGTCCGTATTATGAAGTAGCTATGAAACACGTCTCTCTCTCGCTCGTGTTGCTTTACCTGAGGCTTTTGACCTCTTACGTTCGCGCTTGGCCCACAAACGTGGAGGCACATGCTAATGGGAATTGAAAATTGCATCTTTTAATGTAATCGATTGATCGATCTCACCTGTACCTTCGATATTAATTTCTCAATTTTTTAGAAAATAAAATAAGAAATTTTGTAAAAAATAACATTAAAAATTCTAGATTTTCTCCAGCACTTTTTAACCTAGACAACGAAATCTCGAAACGAACGAAATTTCAAATTGCTTTTCGTTCTTATACTGGAGATATTAACTATAACGGTAAAATTAAATAGTTATTTTAGTGTATTTTTAAAATATCACACAAGATCCGAAGACATTCAAAAGTTGTCAATAGAAAATATTCACAATTCAAAGCTTCGTCCTTGAAACTTTGTGAAACATTTCCAAAAAAGATATATTTCGAATCCAGATAAATATCAATAAAGATAGATTTAGTGATGCTTTTAATTTATGCACGCTAAGAAAATTGGATTTTACTTTGTTTTTCATACGTTTCTTATCCTCCGAACGCAAATCATTGTTAATTGTCCAAAAATGGTACGATTCTAATGGGAAAATTGTTGGAATGAATATTATTCTGAAAAACACATGAATTATTTGACAATTTTTACTAAATAATGCATTAGTTATAAATTCATGAACTTAACTCGGTCTTATATGGGAAAGCCGCTTCTACAGACGTCAATGGTTTGCCAATTACAACAAATTTTTAAATTAAACAAAAAAAAAGTAATTTTTGGCAAAAACCAGTTTTTTTATTGCACCTTTACCAAAAATTCAAAAATACATTTTTTGTGAATTCCTTTGTACAAATTAAATATAAACTAATGCACTAAAGAAATCTTTTTAGTTTTATAATTTCAGATGAAGCAATAATGATTTATCCTGACTACCGAATCGAAACTTTTTTTTATCAAGGTGACTCGATTCTCACCTCTGGCGTTGGCTCAATTTTCAATATTTTTTAATACAAATTTACAAATATATTCTTAGATTAATACTTAATAATGTACAATATCTATAAAAATATTAATCAATTCCGTACTATGTAATAAAAATTTCAAAAGTATGCTTTTAATTTTCGAATCTCAGATTCTTAACCCCCTAAATACTGGACTAACTTTTTGCCTGTCGGTTCTTCCAGTAATACCTTAAGTTCCGGACGGAACCAATGATTTTCTCGATCGGCCGAAAATTTTCTATCCTCTTCCTGACACTGTCAATTACCGTACATCCAAAGACTTGTATTACGGAACGCGATATAATGTTGTAAAAAACTAGACTCGATGCCCTCTCGTATCTTCATTCGTAGTTATGAATCACTGTATGACGAAACAATATGATCTCAACCGATGGATGACACGCATCCAGGAACGAGCACGCACCGTCCATTCGAACAGATTGGTGGATCCGGTATACGGGGTATGTCCCGCAGTATAATGTTACAACATCGAGACTTTATACGCTTTCATAGATTCCGTTATCTCGCAAGCCACAGCGAAGTCTACGTGTAACTCGAGAAGCCTTGGCATTATTACTTTATCAACTATACGACATATATGATACAACCGTGCAGACCCGTATGTATATTTGTACACGTACATAGAAAAATGCATTCAAGTACGCACCAGTAACAGTAAACGCCTCGGAGAGCGCTTAATCTTTCGAACTACTCACGAAACCACGTGAATATCTAAAGATACGTGTATTATTCGTGCAATGCGATTTTGACCAATATCGAATTGGAAAACGACGATAAAAAATGTAAAATCGTGGAGAAATTGGGTTTCGAGACTTTTTTTCGCGAGTAAGATAATTAATTGGAGGGGTGTAATGAGATCTAAGGTTTAAAGATGTAAAGAGTTTTCAAAGGATTTGATGCTTAAATTACGGATTTTGTACCGTTGAAAAAACAGGTTCAACATTGACTTTTTTAATTCTTATTTTCTATTTCAAAATTATAATTAATTTCAATGTAATTATTTTATCAAAATTGTGTATTGAGATCTAGGGTTTAAAGATGTGCGGAGTTTTCAAAGGATTTGATGCTCGAATGACGGATTTTGTACCGTTGCAAAAACAGGTTCAACATTGACTTTTTTTTATTCTTATTTTCTATTTCAAAATTCTAATTAATTTTAATAGAATTATTTTATAAAAATTGTGTATTGAGATCTAGGGTTTAAAGATGTGAGGAGTTTTCAAAGGATTTGATGCTTAAATGACGGATTTTGTACCGTTGAAAAAACAGGTTCAACATTGACTTTTTTTCATTCTTATTTTCTATTTCAAAATTCTAATTAATTTCAATGTAATTATTTTATCAAAATTGTGCATTGAGATCTAAGGTTTAAAGATGTGAGGAGTTTTCAAAGGATTTGATGCTCGAATGACGGATTTTGTACCGTTGCAAAAACAGGTTCAACATTGACATTTTTTCATTCTTATTTTCTATTTCAAAATTTGAGTTAATTACAATATAATTATTTGATCAAAATTGTATTTTCAAAAAACGTATTTCCAATAAAAAATACAATCAAACTGACGAGAGAACACCACTGTCGTATAGTATCTCCTCAAAATCACGTACGCCTAGATTAGTGTCTGTGTACGCGTGCATTCCTTCATCCATCTCGTTTGACCGCGAATCACGTCCTGCAGTGTCTGTAATAACCGAGTAGTTTCGAGGTCGATTGGAAGAGAGTCACGGTTGACGTTGCAGCGGCCAGCATAGCAGCCCGAGTTAGAAGTTCTTGGCTACTCTCGCCTGGGTTAGGTAGATCATTATACGATGCTACATTATACGATCACAGCACCAGCGAGCGAGCGCACTTTCTCTCGTTCCGACGTTGCTGCTGTTGCAGGCCAAGTCTGTCTGGGTGAGTGTGCAATCGAGCCTCGCAAATGTTGCACGCTCATGGGACATTCAGTGCGGAATGTACCGTCAAATATGGTCAAAATTGAGATCACTTTTTTTTGGAAATCCAGTGCTATCCTGAATCGTATTTTTTTGTATAAAAATGTTCTGGAATTTTCTTAACGATTCGTAGATTGAGGTGGATGTCAAATTAGGAAAATCCAAGAAAAGTAAACATTTTCGGAAATGGACGTATGAAAATTTCGGAACTCGAAATGGACATTTTCGGCTGGATAATGTTAGTGAATTTTTGGAATTATCATCTCACAAACTCGAATCGTAGATACAACTCTTCGACATGAATCATTCCAATTGGAACGAATGTACATTTTGCCTTTTTTTATTTATCCAAATGTACGTTAATTATTGGAAAGAGGACGAGAGTTTTGGATTTACGAGAGATTCGAAAGTTGGCGAATTAATGACTATGTCGGGATATGAGTATGGTTGCACTGGCCGATTTTGACAGAATGTTTTTTTTTCACTAGCTCATGGTGGATTTATAGAGCAAGCTTGAGAAAAAAACCGGAAATTTGATTTTTTGAGCGTTTTGGTTGACATTTTTGATTCCCCATCTCCTTCACTATTTATTTTTTTTTTTGCTCGTAGATCGACAGATTGGATCGTGCAATTGGTCAGCTTTCACAAATCTCCCAACGTGACTACGAATCGTCTCGGAGTTGTCCTTGCAACCGAAGCCTCCTCACGGCCTAGCCCCATTCGTTGTGATTTTAGCTGCGCTTAGACCAAAGTGCACTTCGCCGTTAGAGGGCGTCGGAGAAAGCAGCGGGAAACCAGGTATCAGCTCAAACGACTTCTCTTACTCGGACTATTCGGATAATTGGGAATATTACTTCTTTTCTCCTCCACGTGTACTTTTTTAACGAATCTGCACTTTCCCTTGTCCCACCGTTTCTCCCTCCTTCACTCTCTCCCTTTACCGACTGCAAATTGTCTACGGCAGTTTTAATTCCGGTCATAAAGTTACCTCGTAGAAGACTCGAATAGACTGAACCTCTAGCTTATGCATTTCGTCATCAGTAAAAACAAGATGAAATAATTATATCCTCCATGCTTTGTATATTTGACGCAATAATTTATTCACTGAGAAAAGCAATTTTTCGAAATTCCTTAGCTCAACCTCTTAATAACGAAAAAAACAATAATAAACTAATAATAAAAATACATGAAAAGATAAGTTTCATCTTAAATTTTTTTCTTGCTATTTTTACTATCCGTTTATTATTTTTTGGTATTAGCAAAAGTCGATAAAAAGAAGTAAAGACAAAACTGTTTTTTAATCGTTATTATGCTCATCTATTGGGTAGCCGTGGTTCAAAGTCGGATGATAACTCGAGCCTAGCAATCGTTGACAATCTGGGCCAATATCTTGCCACAAATATTTCCAGGATTATGAAATCGCGGTTGATAACCACTTGAGTCTAGCTGATTGCTATTTTAGAACTTCATTTTTTATAATAATAATTTAACCGTTTATTACCAACACTTCTCGAATAATATTTTCTTATGATGAATATTATTATGCATAAATGTAGGTATAGTAATTTTCTATTTTCAGACTCACAAAATTATAGATATATTATGGCTAGTAAATCTGCTAGTACTATCTTAACATTTTTTGTTCATTAGTTACAATAATGATGACACGTTTCTCCGAAAAAACGAGAAAAAAGTCATTTTAATAATTAAAATAGATACGATAACAGTTTTATATTTGTAACATAATATCAAAACATTATATACATAACATAATTATGGATAATTATTATCTACAATTATTATTAATATTAATATGTATAATGAATATATAATTATACAATAAACATAAACATTAATATACATGGCATTATAGTATGTATAACATAATATATTTATTTTATAACAGTGGTTAGTTAAACGTGGAAAATTAACATTTTTAAGCGTTACTTTGTTGCTAAATTAGCTATTTCGTAAAGCTATACATGAAGGACATGATCCAAACATGAATTTTCTTTTCTTACCTCCGTCGGTGAACCATTTTTAAAATTATATATCAAAAAGATTGTATCGAGTAAATATTGAAAAATTGTTGGTTAGTGTCAATGCACTGATATATGCATGTACATTTGACTATGACGCAGCCGAGTGATTCATCCGATGATTGGGCAGGTATCCATTGGTTGCTCACTTCCTGGACTGTCTTAACTTTCCTCGGAGGGTTCTCCCCACGTAAGCAGAACCAAGCAGCAGTCTTTAACGAGCACGAATAGCCCCTTAGCCGGAAAATCGATCGAGCGCGTAACAAGGCTGCTCCTTCGCAACAGGACAACCAGTCCAGTACAATAAACATAATAATAATAAAGTTTGTAAGACAAACATAAAAATAAGAGCGTCCGGGGAAATTGCGTGAACAAATGGACCGGAAACGAGGTCAAATGGCTTTGTGGTAAACCGCGGGTGAATGGACACAGTGTCCATTTTTTCGAGAACTTTAATCATTCTTCTTTTTTCATTTAGTTCATAATTAATGAATCAATGAAGAAACGTCACGCAAAAAAGACAAATTGTCGCTGCGTACTTGCAGAAAAAAAAACATTTGTTACTTTCTCTCGATAATTTGATTTTTTCGTACAGGTTCCTTTATGAGAAATAATTGGTAATAATGTTTATGAGAAACCTCCACAGACTTCCTCATGTACGTAAAGATCGGCAAACAAAAGGGAAAAGCAGCACAATGCAAAATTTTATAATTGCCATGATTTTTCACATTGATTAACTTCGATTCTAACATTTTTTCAACGCACAGACCCCATTGTCCTCATAGTTCTCGACGAATGCCAAGGGAACGATTATTCCTTGTGACAAACTCTTTTTACACGATGAAGTGAAATTAAGTAATCAATTAATATTACTTTATCAACTTTAATTAATTATTATTAATTGAACAATTTTTATAAATCAATTTTCAGTGGGAATATTAATTAATGATGATAAACAGAATTGATCGATCGTACTACAATCATACCTGTATCATTATTATGGATACATCAATTTTGAGTTGCGATTATCACCCTATCATAATCCAGAATTCAAAATTTCACCGTTTTATCCAAAAGTTTTTGGCAGCACCGCGTTTCGAAAAATGCAACGATTGCTTTGAACTTGAATCTTCTTTTATAAATGATTCTTATTAGCGCTGATCAAACCGATGGAAAAAATATACGATTGTGCAGTGTCGTGTAATAATAGTTTAGTAATATCGCACCAACAACGATATAGCAATATTGTTGACTACAGTGCACAGTAATAAAGTGGAATGACTGTAAGTCTTTCAACTGGAGAGATGGAGGTGGTCGACAAAACAGGCCAAGCGATTAGAAAGGTTTCCGGATGCAGAAGTATATACAGAGAGAGCGGATAGCGCGAGGAGAGAGACGGAGAGAGAGCGAGAGAGAAAGAATATTTTTCATCCATCATGTTCATGCAAGGTGGGTTATCATCCTATAAAGGTGTTTCAACCTTGCACAGTCCCACTGGGATTGAGTTTATTTCCAGCAAATATTCACTCTAATTCGATTAATTTGTTTAGGCAAGCATAAAAACTTTCGTTAAAATGCAAATGTTTTGCGAATTTTCAACGACCATATTGCAACCGCCTGATTCAATTCGAAAAATTCGATTTCAAATCATTTTCGAATCCAGCGATATTTTAATCTGTAGACTACTTATTTCAACCGAAATTGAACTAATTTTCGAACTTCCATCCACTGTATTAACTACGCTACTTTGAGATTCCTAAATCTTATATCAAATTCGGTTTCTAAAAATAACTAAAAAATGGTGACGGTGACTAAAAAATCGGTAATACTGAATTTATAAGATAAATTTATGCATATTTTTCGAGCACGAAAGTAACAGGAAAATCTCATGCATATTTTTCGAGCACGAAAGTAACAGGAAAATCTCATTTCTTTCGGTAAGGAATAAAAAACAATTTTTAACACCACTCTTTTTTTCGGAATGTCGAATTTTGAGGTTGGAAAATGTTTTCAAATATCTTTTCCTTTGATACACCTCTACTTACTTATCAAAAAATAAGTAGTGGCTACTTTGAAATTCCTAAATCTGATATCAAATTCGGTTTCTAAAAATGACTAAAAAATGGTGACGGTGACTAAAAAATCGGTAATACTGAATTTATAAGATAAATTTATGCATATTTTTCGAGCACGAAAGTAACAGGAAAATCTCTTCCGGAATTTCGAATTTTGAGGTTGGGAAATGTTTTCAAATATCTTTTCCTTTGATACACCACTACTTACTTATCAAAAAATAAGTAGTGGCTACTTTGAGATTCCTAAATCCGATATCAAATTCGGTTTCTAAAAATGTTTAAAAAATGGTGACGGTGACGAAAAAATCGGTAATACTGAATTTATAAGATAAATTTATGTATATTTTTCGGACACGAAAGTAACAGGAAAATCTCATTTCTTTCGGTAAGGAATAATCCAAATTGTCAAATTTTGAGGGTGGTTCTCAAATATCTTTTCCTTTGATACGCCACTACTTATCAAAAGATAATTTCAAGGTCGTTGGTGATGAATAATGTTAGTTGTGAAGACAATTGGTAACAACGAGGACGATCCTCCTCCAAGAGGAAAGTTCACATCACCTTTCGCCAACTGCGACGATTATATTATCATAGTTTTGCGAGTGAGGGGAAAGGGGGTTTTGTGCACGGGCTCACTTTGCGTCTGAGCACTAAAAGTAGGTCTCTCGTTGCTTATACTACTATACGTTCCTCTCTAAATGTGCGACTCGAGAACGTGCTCCGCGAGACCGAGCCCGAGCACTTGACCCCGATATTCTTCAAGGCGGTGGACGCTCTTTCACCGTCAGCCATCATATGATCCTCGTCTTTTCCTTCGCTTTCCGCTCCTGTTCAACATTTTTCTTCTTTTCACTTCTTTCTGCATCCTGATGGATTTTTATGTATTTCCACGTTCAGCCAACTCTCATTTTCCTTCGGCTGCTTTTAGATGACATCATTATTGGTCCGGATGAAGTATGATATTGGTGGTTCGGATCCACGCGAGTTTCGATCATATTGCGATCCTTAACGAAAATTCAAACGAAAATTCCCAACATTTTCATGAAAAAATCGTAAAAACACTTCTACATACAGGATTTTCACGATTTTTTAATGAAAATTTTGGGTTCTGGACGAAATTAATGGTAGATTCATGCTCAGGGAATCAAATTACATTAAAATAGATCATTAAGAAATATATTAAAAATCCAAAATTTGTTTGGATTTTAGGGCAAAAAAAGTTTTTTCACTCAATCAACGATTACTTTTTGTACTTTAGGATTTGGCAGTCCACTCTGTGCTCAGTCTCTTCGTTATGATTTTCTCTGCAAAATGCTTTTTTTAAAATTGAAATACGATGATTTTTCGATTTTTGGCAGAATTTCAAAGTTGGACCATCGATTTTTGCCAATTTTTCCATACATACCCCTTTGCCTCTTTTTTTCCGATTTTTC
>JAPYZJ010002288.1:0-23883 GCA_030522765.1 Ophioninae sp. B BG-2022a
TATGTTTTTCCGGTTTTGCCCCGAAAGTCCAAAACCGGGTATACCAACATCCTGTACCCGATTTTGCCCCTTAACAACGGTGCAACAGCAACAATTTACAAATGTTAATTTATACTTCCACACATGATTAATCGATATTAAAAAACAAATTTTACTTACCTAAACATTTCAATAATTTATAGCACTTGTGAATCTCGTGGAATCTTAGATAAACACAACAGAAAATCTTTTTTTCCGAATATTTTGAACAAGCACGCAGCGACACCACTCAACTTTTGTCGACAAACTAATCAAGATGGCCAACTGCAGGAAACAAAAGCGCGCGAAGTTTGAATCGAGAAGAAGGCTAAAAACCAATGTCCTGGTTTTACCCCCATACCCGGTTTTGGACTGATCTCCCCTAAGCATAATTCATGTTGATACATTCCAACGTTAAAAAACAATAGAAAATAATAAGAAAGCAAAAAATAACACGATAGGCCCAACCCAGGTCCAATAGGAGTCTTTATGCCGCAAGATCGAAATGTCTAATGTTTACAAACTTTCTCCAATTTCTCCAATGTTAAATTCCCAATTAACGATAAGCTTTTTTTAAATAAAAAGCTCAGTTTAATACCTCTTCCTTTTTTTTAACAAAAAACTCAATTATAAATGTCTTCGGCAAGAGACAAGAACAATCGTTGAATGTACAAGTTAAAAAATTGAGACATTTCGTCAGAGAGTTCCCATACTTCGATCACTCGTTCCTCAAATGCGACTTTGCAATTGAACTTTAATTGGACGATATCCAAAAAAAAAAAAAATTACGATAACAACAACTGTATCCTTTGACGTTCATCGATTAAACGTTCGACTCCCCTCAAGCTACTTTTCGTTTTTTCCTTCTTTAACGTGTACAGTCGAAGCTATTTCCTCCGCCATTCGTAGTCTCTTCTTTGCTCGTCGTTGAGCTCCTTCACGAGCTTCCCAACGGAAAAGAAAACAAATCGTTGATGGCATCAATGCCTTTTACAACGAATAATGCGACATCGTGGAAGCGTTCAATCGCCGGGTCAAAGGTCATGATATTTCATGGAGAGAGGAAGCTTTTTCGAGCTCTTCCGCTACGACGAAGGACCTGCCGAGAGAGAGTATAAAAGTCGCTCGATATTCAACTCTTTCCGCATTGCCTTGCATTGGAATATTTCCAGAGACCACCAAGACCACCCATGCCACCAGTTCTCTCAGCCCCCTGCGAAACCTGTGTCGATATACTCGTACATATATACATGTACAACCCGAGTACTTCTGGTTACTTTTTTTTTCTACCGGGTGCACTCGTTCTACTTATCATTAGAAATACATGCGTTTTGTGATGGAAGCCTCGGCTGAATGAAGCAATCTTTCTCTCTTTCTCTTGGTCTATCTCTCCTCTTTTATTCTCTTTCTCGTCGCGTATCTCCGAGCAATAGCAATAAAGAGGAAGCTCCTCGAGAGTCTTAATTAGCTGTAATCTACAATCTCCTACATATGTGATCTACCCCAAGCCCTGCAATCGGGAAAAAAAGAAGGAGACTTGCCAGAGTGAATCCTAACGGAGATCACATATCGATATATACCTTTCTCTTTCCTTCCACTTTTTCTCATTCGCATTCCTTCCAGTACTTTGCACCGATGCTCGAGCAACAATTGGCTCATTTATGAGTCCCCGGAAGCCTCGAGCTTGCGTATAGGAACGTCGATTTAATCGAACTTGAAAGTATACCTCGGAACAGCTATTCTTTTACATTCGTAGTGGCGAAAAAGCAAGGAATTATTTATTCTTTTCCGCGTTTGTTGACTTTTTATTTTGAGACTTTGAAATGTTACCAACAATGACGTTGATATTTTCACCGTTTGAACAGTGCGGAAATTCTTTTGAGTTAATCAACTGTTTTTTCCCTCATTTTGGATGTGGAAATTGGATTTGAATGTGGAAACCCAAACAAACTAAGGAATTTCTAGGAAAGAACCAAAAAATTCCTCGTTTTTCGGAAAAGTTCTAGAACTGTATAATTACCAAATTCCATATGGGTTCCCCGAGACCCAAATTAAATTTCCGTTCGGGCTATACTCAAACGACAGTTTATCGAAGAACTTGAAAAACACTGGAAGGCAAAGCGTTAAAACTGTTATAATTTCGCTGGAAATTGTTGGCCATTTGTTCGCTCCCCTTTTCACAATTTATTTCATTTTTTCTTTTTTTGAGTTTTTTTTAAAGCATAACGAACATTACCTCGTGACACACGAGTGCGAGAGAGATATAGCCAAGACATTTAGAATCGCGATTTCTCAAGAATGAAACATTTTCATCCAAAATGGTGACCGGGGAGCCCTCGGTGCCATCGTCCTGAATACACACAACAAATTTCGTACCGATTGATTCAGCCGTTTGAGAGAATAGTGGTTTCAAAATTTCGAAGTGGACGGAGGCGTGTTCTCGGTTTCTCGTCGCGATTTCTCAGCGAGCAAGAGGCCCTCGGTGCCATCGTCCTGAATACACATAATAAATTTCGTACCGATTGGTTCAGCCATTCGAGAGAATAGTGGTTTCAACATTTCGAAGTGGACGGAGGCGTGTTCTCGGTTTCTCGTCGCGATTTCTCAAAGATAAAACACTTTTATCGAAAACGGCGAGCAGGAGGCCCTCGGTGCCATCTTCCTAAATACACACAACAAATTTCGTACCAATTGATTCAGCCATTCGAGAGAATAGTGGTTTCGAAATTTCGAAGTGGACGAAGGCCTTTAACATTTAAAATTTGTCAAAAGAGGCAGTCTCGATCAAAGGATTGAACAGCAGATTTTTCTGACGTCGTCGGGGATCGCCCAGTAAATGAAAAAATCACGATTACCTCAGCCGAGCTCGGAGAATCCGGGCGGGCTTAACGAAGGGGAAAGAACCGCGCTGGTCGAAAGAGTGAGAGTCGAGTACGGGGAAGTCACGCGTTGCGGAACTATACGATCTCTTTACCCTGGAATAGCCACTATTCCTCTATCCGAAGCTTCCGGTTGGTCCATTATACGAAAGACGAGGTCGAGTATATTCGACTCGAATCCCTGCTTCGTTCCTCGCCTCGAGGACACGGAAAAAGCCTCTCGACTAATCCTAAGATGATTAATCCACTTCGTGGTCCCTGCGTATACTCGTCGTATCAACTCTCTCGCTCTCCTTCTCCAACCACTCACCGTCGACAGTTGTGTCGTCGATTTTCGAAATCCTTTTATCCGCGCCCTTTTTATCTCAATCGTTGCAGCCTAATAATCGTTTCTTTACCTAAGATCACTCGTCGGAGCTAATCACACTTCGCAATAATTGGTACACTCGACACGAGACGAAAATTTAATCTTACTCTCCCATATGGAAGTATAGCAAATATCGATTACTTTTTTTCGTCGTCAATTTATTTAATCTTCGAATCAATCGAATCTCGTCGTAACGATCGATCTCTTAAGCCGAATGGATATTAACGAATCGCTAAAGTTCTTGACATTTTGAGGACGATAATTCTTCATGGAATTATAATTCTGTTTAAAATTATCGTTCAAAGAAGAATTATCGTTTATATAAAATGTTTTTGCCAAATATTTTAATTGTTATAAACATAAAAATATCACCGAAAATTCTGTAAATATTCTGATAATATTGATGATCGAATGATTGATTGAGCCAATTTTCAAAACAAAAAAAAACGTTTTATTTTTGAGGTTAAGCAAGTATGACGTGAACTAGACTTGTAAATCGATCAATCCCTCATTTCGGAAACTCTTTTTGCTCAACGGTCTATCCAGGTACAGCTTAAAATGAAGGTTATTGTTTAATCGTATATTGAACACTATTTTGATCCAGAGAAAATTGATATTTGAAGAATCGATCGAAAATACAAAAATGTCTTTTTCTTGTTCACGGTCTCTCGATTTTACCTTCGATTGCGTAACTCTCAAAATGTATTCTTTTGAATTTGTTCACGATTATAGTTGCTCAAGCTCTCAGCTTTTTCACTTTTTTTTTTACTTTTGTTTTTCGATATTTCATATTTTACACAAAAGTGCGATCATAATAAAACTCGATCAAGAGATTCGAGCTATGACCAAAATGGCGCGAGGAAAATAAAATATATATTCAATTTTCAAAAAAAAAAAAACGAAAAAAAAGCCAATCACTTCCTTCAACTTCCAACTATCACAGATACCAATTTCTTTTTCCATCAGAGCTTTATAGTCCCGTTTCGTTCGCGACGCATTTTCCACTCTTTTTCCATTTCCAGTTAGTTAACTCTCATTCGTTCTTGCGAACGCACATCGGACGTTTTTTCTTCATTCGTTTATCGTAATCTTGCTCGTTTCTCGAAGCCTGAAAACATCGTTGAACGACAAAGTTTCCTCGAATCCGTAGGATTGAGCTCGGGCTCTCGTAGCCGGGAGATTCATCAGCGAGACGAACGTTTGTAGAACCCAATGACGAGCGGACGAGACGCGAGGTGATAATTGTTTGCCTCCCAGCGGAAAAGACGTTCCCATCGGGGAAATTGTTTGATCGACGCGTCAGGGATGCACTTTGGGACGGAAAAATTTCATCGCCAAAGTTTGCACGCCTCTCGAAGCAAACGACAAACATAATGGCTACGTCTTCTGTTGCCATGGCTGCATTGAAGGGTAACGCTGTTCAAGCGGCTCTTCAATGACGTTGAATTTAATTTGGTATTATTATATAAACGAGATAAAAAAAATAATTATAATTGCAAGAACAACAGCAACAGAATAAAAAAGCAATAGTGAATAACATAAAGAACAACGGCTTAATAATAGTAACGACAAAGAGAATGTCAGCAACAATAACAATAATGAGAAAAAAATTATAATAAAAACGTAATAACTGCGAAGTTATAATAACCCGGACACTGGAATGAAAATCATGCTCAGAATTTCACGAAAATGATGATTGCGGTAGTGCTAATAATGACAGCAGCACCAATAACAACAACAAGAATAATAATAATAGTAGGAACATTAACAGGAACAATAGTAATTTTGACTTCTTGAATGACGACAAAATAATCACAGCAACAGCGGCAATAATAGTAAAAATCGAAATATCAAGAACGATTTACAATTACACAAAAAATACTATTCTATTATTTAATTTATGCACGATAAAAATGGAGATCGTACAAATACAAGGCATTTCAATTATTCAATGTTAGTAATGAAAATTAAAGCAACAGTCATAAAAATAAGAGCAACAATAAGTAAAAGAACAGCAACAATAATTAAAAAGAACAGCAACAATAATAAAAAAAACAGCAAAAATAATAACAATAATATAAATAACGATACGAAGTTGAAGTTCGCAACGTTGCAAGGCAACGAAAACCATTATTTTCGAATTTCTCTATTTCTTTTTCAATATAATCGTAATTAAAATACCTCAATAATTACACAAATCTTTATTGTCATAACATAGAATTCAAATACGAAAAAAAAACGCCAAATAATAGATAAGGAAATAAAAAAATAAGAAAATAAATTTCGTTGCGTCGCAACGATTCAAGTCCATATAACAATTTACAATTACAAAAAAAGTTACTTCTCCATTATATTATTCCTGGACGATAAAAACGGAGATCGTGCAAGCGACAGGCGTTTCAATTATTCATCCTCTGCGGTTCTATTTTTTTCCCCCATTCATACAATTGTTTTTCCGCAAGGGGAAAACCGTGTTTCCGTTTTTCCGAACCAAGAATAAAATCCGTTCGACGCAGAGCGTTTGAAAATCGTGCACGGGGCCTGCGGGCTGTATATCGCGGAAAACGTTAACCTCGGCGTTCTCGTGTAGTGCTTTCTTTTTTTTTTTTCTTTTTTTCTTCTTTATTGCCAGTTGATTTTTTTTGTTCGCCTTGGGTTCTCTTTTGGTGGTGGTCCGATGTAATGCAGTGGCGGGTCATAAACGGCGCGGCTTCGAGCTCTTTCAAACTCTACCGTTTCACCCGAATATCCACCCCCGAACTTTGTACGGAGCCCCGAGCAGGCGCGGGAAACCACCACTTTTCGTGGCCTTCCTCGACGGGGAAGGATAACTCGGGAGTTCCCGGAACGTACTCGGTGGTCTTCGGTCGAACGCGAGTGCGAGAGAGAGAGAGAGAGAGAGAGAGAGAGAGAGAGAGAGAGAGAGAGAGACATAAAAGCGTCAAGAGAGAATCGTGTACCGCGAGAACGTGCAGTTCGTACGGGAACGCGAGCACGTTAACCCGCGGGTTCCGTAGTCTACCGCGAGATCGGCCGCGATGTACCTGCGAGAATCCATCACTTTTCTATCTCACCTTTCGAATCGCTGAAAATAACGGACGATCTCGTTTGGACTCGCGTGTTCAGCCGGTACTATTTGAATCCTTCATTCCGAATAAAAATAACAAAAATATCAACTATATCAATAATAATCATTGTTATCATCAACTTTGTCATAATAATACTGTTAATGATACATCGGGAGTCTATTGTACTCCCTATGGTTAAGGTTAGTATAGTTGAACCAACGATTGTTTATTGACTGGGAGAAATTCTCGTATGGTCGACAAAACCTGATTCCTGATTAATTATAATTGGCTTTGGTGGATTATCGTTTGTTGGGAGCTGATCCAGAGTGATTGAACCAATGTACGGTATTTGTGGAGTTTGAAGATTTTTTGGGGAAACGACGGGATTTTGTTTTTTTTTTTATCGTGAAATTGTTTGTTCGATATCATTTAACAATATTCGCGGGGTGGAGAGGAGAGGGGGGGGGGTGAAAAATCTGTTAATAAAGTTAATTAATTGTGGGTCCATTAGCTATAATTATTATGGGTTTATTTGTTGCAATTATTTGTTTGAAGTTCATGACAATAAGTTGTAAAATAGTGAAACTGAAATATTTATATTTTTTTTTAAATAGTGAATATATATTAGTTTCGATTTTCGAAAATTTTCGAAACACCTATGGGTTCGTTATGGGAAGTGCAATTTATGAATGAAGCTTTGGTAAACTTTCCTCGGTCCTCAGCCCCCTTCGTTTTCGTGGGTGGTACGAGAGAGGTGTCTGATCCGACCAAGTAGTGGGTCCTGAGGGTTCAACCCTTCGGCGAAGTGTAGGGGTGGGGGAGCTCTCAAAAGAGACCAAACGTAGGTTTTAATCATATTTGAATGAATGACTATAGCTCGATTATTTTGCGTAAAAATTAAAAATGAATTGATCATTTTTGTGGCCCTAACGAGGATCTATGAAAATATCTTAAAATGTCAACTTCTTCTCCGACGGAATAGCAATGGTAAAGATCATACAAAGCAGCTAAAACGACAAATAGAAAAAAATGTTCTATCTTGACCATTTCCTGGTTAGTTTAACCGCAGTGTCTTTTACCATTGAAGTTCTCGATATTTATACACAGCTTATTAACAATCATTTGGAAACAATAAAAATATCTATTAGATTTTAAAAATTGTATTTTTATTTTTATTGGGATACTTTTGAAATACAGTTTTTTTTAGTAACAAATGTTATTATATTTATATAAATATAAAAATCTTTAATTCAAACAATTTTCAAAAACATAAACACCTTTTGAACTTTGAATTTGAATAAATTTTTAACAAATGTGAATACACACACTAATAATAATAACAATAATAATCGATCATATATTAATAGTAACTGTTGAAGTATATTAATAATAATTATTCATAAGAAAAATGTCGCCAACAATGTGGACTCGTAAAAAAAATAGTCGAATCGAAGAATTTTTGAGAGCCAACGCTTATTCGCATATTTTCAAAATCTTATTTTAATTTTGAAATTTTTGTACTCATTCAAAAAAAAAAATTCCACGGTTGATGTATTTTCCATATCGTTTATCGTTTTGTTTATAGATTTTTTCCATTTTGAGAAAATCGACGTCGACGTCGTGATTTCCGGGCAGGATTATTAGGTTTTAACGAAGAGTCGAAAAGTTTCGTACGGTCGTAAGTGACGAGGGCTAATTTCCACTCGGAATGTTGTTACATTTCGTGAGGTTTCTCGGTTAATTTAACGAACGAAAATTCGAAAGTTCTCGTTTGTTCATTGATGCACGAGGATATAGGTGTTGCTTAAGCGCAAATGTTGATTCAAGGCTTCGATGAATCTTGAACCGTAAAATTCAAGAGCGACGGTAGAAATGAAGACGAAAAGCGTGAAGTTGTAATCGAAAAGTTAACGATCCATTATACGTGACAACGAATGCATCGAGCGGCGCAAGAAAGTTGGAAGGAATCGTAATTTGGAACGAAGAGTTCGTTCCTGTCAGTCGCTATCAATGATTTATCAGTACACTCGGTGAAAATCGATACTTCAATTTTTTGGAGAAACGCATTCGAGTCTCAAAAGTTCAACGATCATACACTCGTAGCACTGAGCAAAACAGGATCGTAAAGTATTTTCAAAGTTCCCAACTTACGAGCGCAACCAAAATCATCCCCTAATTTTCCACATTTTTCTTTTCGTATTTACAACAAAAAAAAAAACAGGCGAGAACTATCCAGGGATTTTTATGGGATGCGAGGAATAATCGAATTCATTCTTCGGTCATTCGTCATCTCGGAATATTTTTTGATACGCGATTGAGGCTTTAAAAACTTTTTTTTTTTCAGAATAAACTTCAAAAAAAAGTTTTTTGAATTGATACTGAAATATGTAATAAAATCTTTTTATTAATAAATTGTTTATCATTGGAATTCAACGAAAATCCATTATTTTCATTTGTTTAATTTTGTATTGGGAATTTTAGGCTGTCAAAGTTAGTCGAGAGTATTCTCGTATTCCTGTTGGTGATATTCGAACCCTATTCGCAAAAAAAACTTTGGATAATTATAACAGCAACGAAAATCAAAAGGAAGTAAAAAAAAAGAACATCTGAAAAATACGAAATGATTTTTGCAAAAATTCGTGAATTATGTAGTTACGAGCAAGGGAAATTTTCGAAAAAAAAAATACGATTCACATTGCGTCGAGTATTACGCTTTGAACATATAGGTATCTAAAAATGTCCTGTTTCATAAAAATGATCATACATAACCTCTCTAGTAAACAAAATTGTGTGAGACCCGGTTTCGTTTGTCCGACTTCCGGTTAGTACAATTAGCTTTAAAATGTGAAAAAAATAGGGTACCTAAAGTTAATTTATTTTGGTATTCCATCAATTATTTATACTTTTCAGTATTTATGGTCTCGACGGTCCTTAAAGTACCAATAATTAGATACCTTTTATCTCATTCACTTTCTCCATTTTGGAGCGATCAGTATTAAACATTACGAGTCTTCCTGATTGCTAGGATTGTAACTTAGTATTACGGGGTCGCGAGAATGCCGTTTCAGTTCGATCAGTAAGGTCTTTACGATCGAAAAGTGAAAGGGGAAAATCCAAGGGAGATTTCATTAGAATATCGCTTATCCAAAGGATATCACACTCTGGACCAAGTGAGCGGAAAATCCGGGATTGCGAGCGCGTATCGGTGGGAATATCAGAAGCACATCAATGAGGTTTCCATTATCGATCGGGACGGTTGCTCGGTAGATTGTGTTTACAAAGAACATCGTGTATTATCGGAAAAGAAAGATTTCGTCACTGCCTTTAAATTTGTTTAATTTCTCCGCGTACCAGAGATACCGAAATCGTTTAGGAAAATTTCTTTTTTTTTTTCAATTCTCTAAAAGTTTTTTAAAGCTCTTGTTTTTCAAATGAATACAATCACAATTCCGTTTTATAAAAAAATGAATAATAATTCCTTTTTTTCGTTTGCAGTCTTAGGTTTTGGTATTTTTTTATAACCATGCGATGAAATATATTTGTAATTTCGAATAAATCAGATTTTAGTCAAAGAGACTTGATGCAATTACGACCACGATTTTTTTTCATTGAAAATAAAAAGATATTTTTGATCCGACCGTTTTATTGTGGTGGGAAAAAATATTTTCCTGCTATTGTAAAATCTATTATCAAATCTTATTTGATAATAGATTCGTTATTTAAAAAATCTTGTCTAACTTTATTATTTAAAGTTATTTAAAATTTAAAGTTTTTTAATTTTAAATAACTTTAAATAAATTTTTTAAATAAAAATTTATTTAAAGGTTAAAATTTTTTAAATTAAACAAATTTTTTATTTTTTAAACTAGAAATTTCAAAAATCTTGTTTATGTTGTAAAGGATTCTTTAATAATCAGCAATAATCTGACTCTTCAAGAATAAATACATTTCGTAAAGATAAGGTTGAAGTCTGTAACCAAAAGCATTTTTTCCAAGTTTCCATTGCTAGATTTCAACAATGAAAACAAGGCAAATATTTTGTAGGAATCTCCTCAAGAGATCTACGACTTCAAAATTTCGTTTGGAATACTTAGGGAATTAGGAAGTTTAAAATGGAAAAAGACTTCGGTTATGTTCCAACGATGCAAACTTCAGACCCACATAATTACCAGCGTTCTCGAGCTGCTGAATAAGTAATTTTGAACGCTCAATATTATTCCGATCGGAAAAATATGAATTTATTTACGCTTAAATAAAATGGCTAAATGATTTGTATTATTCACGTAACATTCAAATACGGTTGGTTCACTAGACAAAAATAACGCCCACGATCATTGATTTCCCGGTGTTTTGTGATAAAGCTTATCAGGCTTCGATAAATGTTTTTCTGTATTCCCTCTCGTACAGTCATGGACAAAAGTTTTAGGTATCCTATAATAATCCAAACATTTGAGGATTGCTCAAAAAGTAAAGTGACGTTTTAACGTTTTTTTTTTGTTATATTTTTTTTATGTTTTTGTTATCTTTATCAGGAACAGTTGTCTGAATAAGGCTCAGCTTTCTTACAAAAAGCTTATAATTAATAGTGAACATTGTTTTCTGAACCAAAATTATTAGTAATACGTTGATTATTGAATAAATGATTAAATAAACATTTTTGTTTTATTTTAACATTCATAGTTTTTTTTGGTACTTAAAAACAGATAAGGTGGGCCTTACTGTCAGGTACCTTAATCATGCTTCAGCTATCATATTCACCGAACTCGAACACCGAAACCCCCGTGACTGTCTCTTCCCAAAACTGAAAAGAGTCACGAAAGGATGGATATTTGTCACGATTGAAAAAAGTGTTATTATAATTTATTATTATTTCTTATTGTAATTATTATTATTTATTATTATAATTATCATTATTTATTATAATAGTAATAATAAATTTTATTAAAGTTACTATAATTTATTATTATATTATTATAATTATTATAAATTCTATCTTAAGGGTATTACTCCGAAGGGGACGAAATCGATATTTACGAATAAACAAACATTTTTCGAGAAAAATAAAAACGTCACCTTTTTTAGACAAATCTCGTATGAAAAGTGGTCTACCTAATAGTAGGAGTAGCAATAGGTAGTGAATAATGAAAATACACGTTATTAACGATACACACTATTCTTTGTGAAAATTGACATTCGGTTAATCCACCAGTCTTACAGACTCAATTGTTGTTTGTTTGGGTTTGTAATCGAAAAATGACGTAGGTGGTGTGAATACTTTTGCACTAGGCTGTATTCGAGGCAATGAAGCTGAAGTGAAAATCGAAGAGTAAATCACAGTCGTACGTAGAATTGGTGGCTTTGATAGTTAATAATGGGGCGAAATAACGTTTGGGGTATTACGAGAAAGGATAACTCTTCGACATACGTATGTGTGGCTGGAAAATAGTTCGAACGGTCTCTGAATCGTTATGGTACAACGCCAACTCGTCCCTATCCAGATTTATCGGATTAAGGTACTATAAGCTGTGCTATCGGCTGGCCCGTTTTCACCGGGCGTTATAAACCTGTTGATTTTATATTCAGTAAATCCTCCCCGTTTCTCCGAGAGAGTCAGAGAAAGAGTGCTACGGCAAAGGGAGAGAAAACCGGTTCAGGGATGATTCGGAGGTCCTCAAAAGACGTCCGAGTGCTACGAGATATGCCACGGTGTAAAATAGACCACTGCGGAAGTATCGGATCCTGCAGAAATGCGACCAGGGATTCTAGACTTTACGAATGGTCCAAGCTTGCATCGTCCTAACCTAACCAGACCCTTTTATGGAACAGACTAGGAATATCACTAAATCTTTTCGTGGAATGAACATTGACGTTTTCTGAATATGAAATCCTGATACAGGGTGTCCGGTAAAGAATGGATAACCTTGAAATGTGTTATAGTATATCTTATGTCCATTTGGAAAAAAAATACGAAAAAAATATATCATAAGTAGTAACAAAGTTATGATTTTTTGAAAAGTCTAATTTTTTTTACTTTATTTCACTTTTGTGAATACTACGATCAGAAATGAATCGATTCCATCGGTTTTTTGTTGTTTTATTCATTCGTTTCTGATCGTTGAGTTCACATAAGTGAAATAAGGCAAAAAATAGAGGGACTTGAAGTTCGCATCGTTGCGAACGAAATTTCTTTTCTCATTTTTTTATTTCCTTAGATTTATTATTTAGCGAAATTTTCTTTTTTCATATTTAAATTCTAGATTATTGCAATAAAGATGTGTATATTTATTGAGGTTTTTCGATTACGATTACAGTGAAAAAGAAATAGAGAAATTAAGATATAATGATTTTCGTTGCGGCACAACGTTGCGAACTTCAACCTCATAAAAATAGAGTCTTTAAAAAAAGTCGTAACTTAGGTACTACTTATGATATATTTTGTTTCGTATTTTTTTCTGAACGGCCATAAGTTATACTATAAGACATTTCAAGGTTATCTATTCATTACCGGATACCCTGTATATTATTTCTCAAAAGCTTTTTTTTTGTCGGTACGTCGTAACTTCCCTCATACTTTATCAATATACATAAATGAGACATAATTCCAAAGCTTTTCTTGACCGCTACAACGGAAAAATATACAAATTACTCACATTTCAGTTGTTTTTTCGAAAATTTACGATTGAAAATCAATGATTTTTCAAAACCCGCCCTCCTCCTATCGATCCTCTATCGTGAACATCGAGATATTTAGAAATGGATTTTGATTTCGATTTTATACATCTATTATCACATTCCGCATTCAATTTCGACTCTAAATATTGATTAAAGGAATTTGATCTGCTGATCGATTTATGAAATTTCAGAAAGGTACACCGTGAATGTGCGAATACTTCCCGGGGGTCACTTAGTTATTAAATAATACGTTTTCCGTCGTCAAAAATATTAATAATTGGACGTAATATCATAATTACAATTTTTGTACAATAATAATCGACGCTTGACGGTGCCATCGTAAACAACAAATTACGATAGTTGACGATATAACGGAGGACATTGTTGAAATAATCATTTTTATACACTCCTGTTTCTACCCCCTTAAGGTTCCTACAAACGCTGAAATCGCGTAATTTTTAATTTTCTCGTTTGCTTTTGATTTTTTTACCGATTTATTCCTCGCAACTTTTCTGGTCATCATCGGTAGTCCAGCGAATTTTTTCAAGCCTGATATTATCTATAGAAAGTGGACCAGAAAGTATTTTTTCTCTATTTTAATTTCAACACGAAAGTAGAATTTTTCTTATTGGAATCTTTCCCATCATCGTTAGGTCGCCATACTCAATGGACCGTAGTACTGATCCTACCGGAAGTTCTCTAGCTAATGGTAATGAAAAAGGTAATGAAAAAGGGCAAATACATTATCAGGGAAAACATCGATGCGAAATTTGCTGTACGCTATGATAGAGAAAAGTGAAAAGTGGAGTAAGGATGAATGGCAGAAGCTGCTGCATATCCTATTAGCGAAGAGTGGGTGGGACCAAAGAGGTCAGGGTAGTCCTCCGGGGAACGATGAAATTTTTAATTAAGAGATAATTGGGAGTCTGGATCAATGTCTTGGTGAGGTCTCTCTCGCCAGGTGCTGGTGCACGATATTCCTCTCGTGAAATTATTCTTTTGGGAAAATCAAGGAAAATCGAGGAAAAACGCGCAGTTTCGACAAATAAATACACAGCCGTAAAAAATCGGTTATTCAATCTCTCGTTCTATTTATTCTGATTATCCACACTCTCTATAAATATACCTACATTTCCGGCTCAGAACGGAAGATTACTCTTCGCGTTTCCACTCGTAATCGTCTTTGTTTCACATTCTCTCGAATTTGATTTTACTGGGCTTAAAAAAACCGTCGCAAATTTTGTTGTTTTCTTTTTTAAATTTTATTGCTCGAAAGAGCGGTGAACGAGTAACGAGAAAAATTCTCAATTGCAAATTATGCATCGTTGGAATGCAACGACAATTCGTCTCTTCGTCAAAAGTCCTAAATTAGTTTGAGCAACAAAAATCGTACCAATGATTCTCGAGTATTCTCATCGGACACCCAAAATCTAAATCTTCGAAAATGCCTTCTTTACAACCGTAAAGGAACACAACGAAGTAAGAAATGAAAAAAAGCACGTTCGTT
This sequence comes from Ophioninae sp. B BG-2022a, assembly GCA_030522765.1. NCBI lineage: Eukaryota > Metazoa > Arthropoda > Insecta > Hymenoptera > Ichneumonidae > Ophioninae sp. B BG-2022a. The sequence goes on from JAPYZJ010002288.1 coordinate 14,512, forward strand.
GAGTTTCGATGTTGAAATGTTCGTATCCATTGATAAATTAGGTATTGTTATCAAGCACAGGCGTGACGTTAAAATTTGAATCGTTGGAACGTATCGATTTCTTTGAAAAATGTTTGTTTGTACAAAAATTTTTGTCTGCATATTATAGCCGAAAATCTCGAAAAAAAGCCAGTAACGACGAAACGTTAGTAGCCAAAATTGGCGAAACAGATATTCTACAAATTCTAAAAATTTCTAAAAATTGAATAAAATGAATGTTCGTTACGTTCCAACCCAAACAAACTTCAAAATCATCAGGTAAAATTGACATTTGCGATCTGACAATTCACCAGCTTCTGATCGATTCCTCTTTTGGGGTGTTTAATCGTATCTCATCCTTTCCCCACAAAACACGATGGTCTATTCATCCTCGCAATCGTAATGACGCCTGCAATGGCCAAGATATAACGCGACGAGAAAAATCCTGTCGAAGAACTTCGAGGCGTTTCAGCATCGTTGATAGTAAATTCCGGCCACTTTTGCTCATCCAATTTCGACTTTCATAGTGACGTATCTCGTATAAACGTTTTCATCGGTTTATTTCATCGATTCACTTCCTATTCGATTTCGAGATCCATGGCTCTTCGTCTATCCTCATCATCCCAATGCTCCTCTATTTCCTCGAAGCTTTCTCGCGTATCCATCCGAGTATCGACAAGAAAAACTTTTCAATCGAATGAGGAAATAAAAAAATGAAAAAAAAAAAGAAACTTCGAATCCATCTCTATTGGGATGTCTACGGGGGTGTATACGCGTCAAACTCGTAGAAATTTTTCCCATCGGGGAATTCTACGTTTACGTGCTCGAATGGCCGAGATCGTTCGTAGAATGGAAATTCGTGGATGCGAGATCGACTGCACGAACGATGCAAGGATATTCAAACGTGTATACGTGAATCCGTGTATACCAATTTTCCAGACAGCTTCAGCGATCGATGACAGGATATTGAACTTTCTGCATCGCGTTGGAGGGCAAAGGACAAAAAAAAAGAACGACCAATCTTCTCCAATTCCCCAATGTCGTTTTCTTTGACAGCCCCGTGCCACTAAAGCTATTCGGAACTTCGATGTCCTCACTGGACATCGGAACCCTACAAACGCAAAGATTTTCAATGTCACTTGAGGGAACACTTCTCTGTGACGGTTACGAATATTAGCTTTTTTCATCATTTTTTTAAATTCCCTCGATCGTTTATTTTTGAGCTCAATTAAAGATATGTCATTCGACATACGTTCGAGTATATTCGAACAAATTTTTATTGACATTGAAACGATAGGTGAAGTACAATAAATCGCGATTGAAATCGCCGGTTTGATACGTCAGCGTAAAAATCACCCTTGATTCACATTAATATCACTGTAACTCCGTAATTAATTAATTCGTAAATTATAAATTAATCAATTCTTAAATTATAAAATAAACCAATACATAATAAAATAAACAATAAAATAATAATTAATTCTTAATAAAATAATCTATAATTAATTCTAATATATAATTAATTCTAATTAAAATAAAATTCTTCTAATAAAATAAACAATAAAATAATAATTAATAAACTATAAAATAAATTTCGGTACGCGTATTTTCGAAAGTGTTACAAGAAAATGAAAAAAAAAAATGATTTTTCGAAACCGCCTCATTGGAGTTATCCTTTGACGAAAAAAAAACAATGAAAGAAGAGGCTGAAAAATGCCTTCATTGTTATTCTCCTCTAAACAGAGAAGTTCACGCTTCGGTGGAACCTCATACGTACAACAGTTTGCATATGAAATATGCGTATATACGGTATATCGTGTTGGCACAGCTTGTTGCTGCTGCCGTAGCATTACCGCGGGTGAATCTTTGGCTAGGTGGGTTCGCGCATTTCAATCACGGGTTACAAGCGGGCTGCGCGCCTCAGTAGTCCGCCATCCGCAATCGGCTTTGTCGAAACAACGTTACCCAATTTCCATAAATCGCCGATTACTTCCGGAACCCGTGGAAGCATCGGCACCGCGAGCGGTGTTACTTCGTCACTGCCGCTTTGTTGCTTGTCACATTTATGTGAAAGCCTATGTACCTGCAGCTTATGCTTTTGCGCAATTGTGTGTGCAAGCATCCGCGTATCAGGTCCACCGAAAAGTTTTTTCCGTTTTTTAAACAAAACAAAATACACATTTTTCTTAAAATCAATTAATAATTGATCAATCAATTATCGAGCAATTGTCAATCAATTGTCAATCATCAATCAATTGATTAATCAATAATTAAATTCAATTAATAATTTCTTAAAATCAATCTTAATGAATATTAAGTAATATAATTGGCATTATTAGTAATGACTCCTTACCAGCGTTATGGAAATTTGTATATACCATTTTTGAAAAATAATATCGTCGTTTGATATCGTCTTAACTTTTGAATTTTTTGACTTTCCAAAAATAAGAATAAAAACAAGTGTTGGTCGGAGGGTTCTAAGTCCGGGGAATATGGTGGATGCGATAGAATTCCCCAGCCTAGTTCTGCAATTTTTTTACAACTCTGCATCTTTCCTTTTTTTTTATTTTTCATTTCTCATCTTTAATCAACTTAATTTTAGCTGAATTGCTACGTCAGTATGTATACATTAAGCGATAAAAAAAGAGAGCCAAACATGCCTCAAAATTGTGTTTAAAATTGCTATCATAGAAACGAGAAAAACTTTTCGGTAGACCTAATATATAAATAAAAAAAAAAAAAAAACAAGAACTAACGGAAAGATGAACATAGAGCCTAAAATACTGGTGCTAGGGACATGAAGTATGGACGGTAGCTTTTTTCTATGATTTCACCATAATTACTCGGGATGTTCAAAAGAACTCGTCTAGAACGTACGTCAGGGACGCCTAGCCATCATTGAAATCTTTCATACGAGTTGTAACTAGCCGTCATATCCCAGCATCTCACTCCCATGAGGAATTTAGTTTACGTCAATGAGCCCCAGTTATGGGGGAGGTTTGAAACCCACAACTCTTCAGGAACTTGCGCAAACGACCTTCACTTGTGAACCTTACTCGTGCGTACGAATTCACGAGTAAAATCCATGCTACACACATATACGATGACGTTGAAGTTTGCAACGTTGCAACGCAACGAAACATTTTTTTTGTTTAATTTTAACAAATTTCTTTTTGCAAATTAGAGCTACGAAAATCAGGCGAACATTTTTAAGAATTCTTATTCAACGATTTTTGATAACTAAGTGATAAATAATTTTCGATTATAATAAAAAAAGGGAAATTGAAAAAAAGAATTTGTTGCGTTCCAACGATCGAAACTTTAACCGCATGATATACGTACGCGGTCAAAGAAAACGTTGGTTTGCTCCTGCAGAGAAAACTGTCAATCAGGATGAAAGTACTTCGCACTGTTCAAATGTTTGTTTTTTTTCTTTTGTAGCATTCAAATCTTTCTAGAACCCAAACGAACCTGAACAAACCCAAACAAACTCGCGCGTATAAAGCCGCGAGTAAAATCTATGCTACAAAATATACTTACCCGGTCATAGAAAAGGTCGTTGGTTTGATTATGCAGCGAAAAACGTCAATCAGTATAAAAGTACTTCGAACTATTCAAATATTTTTTTTGGTATTTTTGTAGCACTTTTTAGCAGGTCCTTTGTTAATACTTGAGTACACGAATGTCATTCTCTCTGGATAACCGTTATCAAACCTTCATACGTTATCGAATCGTCACATGTGACGTAAGTCACAATGGTAGTCCAATAACCAAACGAATTGTGGAACTTCCCGTCAATCCTAGCCACCCAACCTTTTCTGAACCACTGTTACACGATTTTCACTTGTTCCCTCGAACGTGCGCGAGCGTTTCTCGATTTTCGTACTTCCGTGAAAACGTCCTTGAAAAATGGAAGGTTTAACCTCCGGCGATTGGAAATTCTGTATGAAGTGCTTGAACGTGTACGTAACCCGCTTATTTTTGGACCAAACGAATCGTAACGTTAAAGCTATTCGGTCTCATCGATGAATTAACTCGGTGAATCCATTCGTAAAGTGCAGAAACGCAGAAGCGAAAATAGGGCGATCTCTTTTGAGCCGAAAAGCTTGGAAGAGCGCCCAATTAGAGAAAAAAGAACGGCACACGTACCAGCTAATGTTCGTGTATTCCTAAATCCTCGATTGCGCTAAACCTAAACTGAACTCGCATTGATAGAGGTTTCCAGGCTACCGTGATTGAATCCAGAGCAAAGAGGTGAAAGTGACAATTATACACGTTGCCATTCCAATTCATTCCCTCAATTGGGAACTTGCCAATGCATTGAGATGCAAACACCTATGTGGGTATGTACTTTCGGGGTATCAGCAATAATTGATGGCTTTCATGTTTGCATGGTTGGAACCCAATGAAAATTAATTGTTTTCGGTTTTGGCTGATCTCACTCAAATATCAGTCAAATCGTTTTGCAGCTGAGATTCGTCACTGCAATATGGTAAAGGCTTTTTATTTGAACAACACTTCACAGTAATCGTTGTTGAAAAACAATGAGAAATTCATAAAAAAAACAATACTCTGAAGGTTAATTAATTATTCAATTGCAATATTCAAATTAATTTCTCATTAATTAATTTGAATACTGCAATTGAAATTTGCAGTATTGGAATGAACGTCTTTTTCATTTCCTATTATTATTATTATTTTGATTATTGTTGTTGTTGTTATTTTGTAAAATTATCGATAGGTACAGGTTTTCAATCGTCGTTAGTTTAAAAAAAAAATGGTTTCCTCATTTAGCTCGAATCTGTTCCACACGGGAATACAGCAAATGAGAAAAAGAATTTTTTCATTCCGATGAAACGATGAAAACCTCAACATCATGTAATATTTCCTTGGAACCAAATAAGCACGATGTCAAATCGTGAAATGGGACCCTTTTTGTCCGTTATATCGGTATCGATTCTCACGTGACACGTGGAAGTCAAAATCTTTCGAAAAAAGCGTTTTTTTCGCTTTGCGCGAATATGATACTTTTCATCCGAAACTTTCAACCGTTCTCGTTTCCACATTTTCATTTCAATCTAGCACTGATGGATTTTTCAAAAATCATCAGCATTCGGTATCTTCAGTCAACCAAATTTCATATTTCGAACTCAAAGCTACACAGACGAGATAAATACTTCGCAACGAGATTCGAGTTTCCATATTCTTGAATGGACAAAGAAAAAACGTTTGTATCCGTTCAGCACTTTGGAAGATTGAAATTAAGTAAAATAGGGTCAGAAGTCTATTTTCGACTGGGGAACTCGTGAATTTAGAGCGGCCTTGTGTCGAGCAAAGAAAATATTTGGATAAGTGAATCGTCGGATCGCTTTACTTTGCTATCAGTGCGAGTTTGCAGTTTTGAGATTTCCCACCTTTCACCTTCACCAAACCCTTCCTTCCTACTTGGCGGCATTTCTTTTCCTAAAGAAGTATCGGAGATTCGCAAACGGCGCTTACCGATAGGTCGTAAGTATTCTCGGGGACTCGGGACGAACCAATAATATTGAAAGTTAACTCTTCAATTCCCATGTCCAAAGTAATGAAGTTTTATAATTTTAGTTTAACGATCAAGTAAATATGTGTTAATTGAAAAGGAAAAATAAGAAGAAAAAAGCTGAAAATCACCCCCTCCCAAATTACATGGGAGGGGGGGTGATTTTTAATATCATAAAATTATTCGTTATTTTTTCGTGTAAATATGTGTCAAGTATAGATTGCATATATAACTAAAGCATACAATAATTAAAAAAAACGATACTTACAGTCTAGACATTTTTATAGTACTTTTTATCACAGTATTTACCACAAACTAAGTTTTTTTCTAATTGCCGGGAAATAACCTAGTGACATTGGAAAAATAAGAAAAAAAAGCTAAAAACCACCCCCTTCCAATTGACATGCGAGGGGGGGTGATTTTTGATACCATAAAATTATCCGTTATTTTTGCGAGTAAATATGTGTCAAGTATAGATTGCATATATAACTAAAGCATACAATAATAAAAAATACGATACTTACGGTCTAGACATTTTTATAGAACTTTTTATCACAGTAGGCAGCACAAACATGAGGTTGAAGTTCGCAACGTTGCGCCGCAACGAAAATAATTATTTTTTAATTTCTCTATTTCTTTTTCACTGTAATTGTAATCGAAATACCTCAATAAATATACACATCTTTATTGTAATAATCTAGAATTTAAATATGAAAAAAAAATTCGCTAAATAATAAATCTAAGGAAATAAAAAAGTGAGAAAAGAAATTTCGTTGCGTCGCAACGATGCGAACTTCAAATCCCTGCACAAACTAAGTTTTTTTCCAATTGCCGGGAAATAACCTAGTGACATTGACAACTGATTAGTGACGTGTGTTGCCACATAGAAAAAATAAAAAGTAGTATTCAATGCCCTTACTAATTATTAGAAAAAAAAAACTGAAAAATATATTTAACTATTCTATAAAATCACGACTAAACATATGTCACCTACAGGTGACACTGGGAATTGAAGAGTTGAAGTGTTCGCGTGTTAGGTGAAATTTCGTTGTAGCCGCGGAGTCCTGCTTGGTCATTCTTTCCAATCTCGCGATTGCCCGATGACGTTGCGCACGCGAACGGAAAGCTTTGAACAAACTCAAATACACTTCATTGATTGACCTTTGCCGTAGCCATTTCTCACGAAGAGGAAGAGGAGGGTGCGGGGCGGGGAAAAAGAAGGGAAGTGGAGGGGGGTTCAGGGCAGTCATCACGATGTATTTTCACTTGTACAATATATTTTCCCGCAGTGCCGCGTTTACAAGCCTCCCCTCCCTCTACCGAGTGGCACAACAATTTCTCACTTTCGCGTTACGTGCCTGAGCGATCACGATCGATCATGATCAGCTCGACGTGCGACGAGAGCCTCTCTCTCTCTCTCTCTCTCTTCGTTTCTTTCTCTCTCTCTCTCTCTCTCTTTCTCTCTCTCTCTCTCTCTTCTCTCTCTCTCTCTCTCTCTCTCTCTCTCGCTCTTCGTCTCTCTCTACTGTTCCCTCTCTCGTTCTTTGAACAAAATAAATGTAAAACCGATTCATAAAGTTACGAAAGCTCAAAGAAAGATTGGAACTCGAGGAAACAAAAGAGGCAGAAATTTTAATGCAAAAATAAAAAAAGAAATACTTTTCTCGCGTTTCGATCGTCAAACGAAAACACTCTGCGGTAAAAGATTTATCTTCATTGAAAACACTCAGTCTCGGTGTTTCGATTTACTGCTTAACTGGTTTTTTAATTTTTTTTTTTATTTATTATAACACCTGAAATACCGCGCGAGCTTTGAGGTATCGACGAGTTTTTATTTTATTTTGTTTTGTTTTTTTTTTCAAATAGCGCTGAGTAGATCTTTTTGAATTTTATTGGTTCGTTTCGAAAGTTTTTGAGAGATTTTTTCAATGATTGAATGCGGATTGAAACGGCGGAAAAAGGATCACTTTTATTGGGGATATTGTTCGATCCGTTTGGGCTGTCAAAGTAAGGAATGCGTTTGGAATTGCGATATTGAACATTTGTTTGGTGAAAAAAACGTAGTATCATCTCTTTTGAGGAATAAAGGTATTATACTCTGTTCGACGAAATTAATCGTTCGCAATGCTCTACGAAATATTGTTACGAAATACTAAAATAACTTATTATCAAAGTTGACATTGTTGGGACGTATCAAATAATTCTTAGAATAAATTATTTTAATAAATTTGACAAATGGTGGTACCAAAAGAAATGGTGTTTCTTTTATGACAATAGAAATTTTATCCATCGATCTTGTACAGTCTCGTTAACGAACATTGTCGAGAATTTCATTGAGGACAATGGTAAATCGACAATGTCCATTTGTAGGTCATCAGTGACGATAGTTTGACCAAAAAATATCGCAGGTCAATTTTTCAAGATTATAAATATCAAATAATGAAAAAACTTTTTTTCCACTGGTAAAGCTTTTTACGTGAATAATAAACTTGGCGTGCCATCAAGAAAGATTGCAAAAAAAAGCGAAGAAAAATAAATGGGAATGATGAATTGTTGCCTCATTCCACGCAGACGTTAAATATGAACAAAAGGAACCTTATTTTTCTTTCGTCGATTCATATTGGAAAAAGCTTGTAATTATGTTGGTGGTAAAATAATTGTTAAGTTCGAGAGTATTAATAATATTTTATGGGGTTAAATCCAGATTTAACGATGTTTAAAATATCGTTTGACGATTCAGCATGCATGAGCACCGAGAAGATTCGAAACGGATTGGAAAAAAGAGAAAATCACTCCTCGTTTGAACGTCGCACTGAGGGATGAGACGATGGTTCGATCGATCTCGAAATTTCAATTGCGACTGCGAATCGAAGCTGGCAGATGTGCGAGATCCCTGTCACCATAATTATCTCATTTTAGCTGGTTCCATCAGTCCTCTGAGGTTGTAACGGCTCAGGTGGACCACGGTCTCGTTTCGCCATTGCATTCTTCCTCAATCATTCTCGTTCTTCTTCGTTTCGTCATCAAACCGACTCGATTTAATCCGCATGCGAACACCTGGGTGTTCTCGTTAAAGTGTACAAAATCCGTGCGGTTCGTTCGCCTCCTTCGGTAAAAAAAGAACTTTCTCCGGTTACTGGAGTTCCAGCTCCATGTCTGTTCCAACCCGTTTCACGGTGCTCCGCTTTGCACTCCCATTAGTGTTTGTCTGTTTTTTTCTTTTTTTTTTTTTTTTTTTTTTTAACATCGAACGGTAGTTACCCCGAATATTTTTCTCTTTTGCCCAATCGACTGTTTTCACGTTGGGAAATACATTTGGAAAACGTTACGGTTTTACGTTCAACTGCGATCAACTGTAGACGCAACGAATGGTAATTGAGAGCAAAAAGGATTTAAAAAAAGAACAGAAAGCGTTTGATCGATTGGAAAAGAAATTTGAATCGAAGGGCTCGATCGATGGTTTCATTGAAGAGGAACAGGGTCGTTCTTCTTTTAAACCTACAATAAAACGACGTTTTTCTGTTTTTTTTTGGTTTTTGAACTACACATAATTGTGACTTCTGAGGGATTAAAAAAAAAGTTGCTTCGGTGTTTTCATTAGGACTATAATTAAAGCTTCCTTTCCGGCTAATAAAAATTCTTTTTTAACGTCGGTTTTTTAAAAAATAGTGTGACAGAGTGGCCTTTTTCTGTGGAGACTACATTTCGGTTGACCACTATGTCACGGCATTCTACGGAAAACAAACGTATAAAATATGCTGGTTAGAGAAAATGAAAAATTACATAATACACTAGACGCAAAAATTAAAGGATAGAAA